>JADDOH010012342.1:0-116976 GCA_016648135.1 Agrypnia vestita | reverse complement strand
AAAAGTTATATATGGAAAATGAATAATAATAAAATACCTACTCAACATGAAAATAAATTTAAATGATAATTATTTGTAAAAAGGATCTGATTATTTATAATATTCAATTTACTGTTAACACTTTTTCTTATTTCCAAAATTTCTAATCTATCAAACAATTTTATTCTGTACAATTTGTATGTAAAATTTGTAAACATCCAAATGTATCAAACAAAACAAACAAATGTATCAAAAGAATGATCCTTAGCGAAAAGATGGTTAAATAATTCAGAATAATTATTGTTATTTAAACACCTAATTAAATAATAATTCAATTTTTGTTAGTATACAATTGTATCCTGACGAAGGGGCCATAGGCCTTGAAACATGTTGATATTTTCATTATAAAAAAGTGGTGAAAATAAGGTTTATTTTTAATTTATATTAATAATGTCATCACCATTTTGCTATTTTTGAAGAAGTTATATTTTATAGATTATGCACGTAACTTACGAAAAGAAGTGAGATTTGTTGCTTCCTTTACATTTGCTGGCAGTTCATTGAACAATTTGAAACCTTTATAGTGTAAACTATATTGCGTTCCTGCCAGTTTTGTTTGTGGAAGTCTAAGATTTTCGTAGGATAAGTGTGGATCTCAAATTTGTATTTTATATTTTTATTCATATACCATTGAACTAATCGGTTTTGTATCTGAAGATTAGGATATTTTGTACAATTTTCTGTTTAACTGTCATAAACCTAAGATGCTTTAGTATTTAGTTAATTCTTGTATGTCTATTGAATCTAAAAATAGTCCTCATGGCTCTCTTTTGACTTTTTAAAAAATTTTTCTCTTCACTTTCATTTGTCAAAAATAATTTTATAACAGTAATTGATAAGCGGAGTGACAATGTACTAATTGCGAAGTTTTTAAATGTTTCTTTCTTATTATGCTTAAAAAACAACTTTTTAACCATTAAAATATGTTTGTCGAATTTTATTGTTAATATTTGATTTCATTGTCTTCTCTCAGAGTCTTTATTATTTTATTCAGAATGTATAATTATTACTTTTTTTCATTAGTGATCGAGTGGTAGTGGATTCGAACATCTTTTCAGACCAGCAAATCAGCACAGGTATGTAGCTTAGTTTGAAAATAATAAGGACATTGATGTGATATTTCGTGTACACATGTCTATTTGTAAAAAAATATATTTAATCCGACGCAAATCGCCGAACTCGTGAGGGATGGGGTTATATCGACAAGATTTCGAATGGGAAAATGACGGGGTGGATTGAAATGATTCTAAACGGACTATGTAACGAAAGAATCGCAGTTCATCTGCTTCCTTGCTAACTTACTATCTCCGATCTACACCGATCGAACTCCAAGTCGAAGTGAAACGACACGTATCTTAGATACGTTCCCACCCGATGGTGCCTGGAGTCGGTTATTACGCATATCATCACCCAATGTTGACGATATGCGTACAATATGTTCTTTTCCGGAGGTGGTGATCGATTTTGCGCATCTTGCATTGTCGAGCGCTTAATTTGAACTGGCGAAAGAAAGGTAGATAGATAGGATAAGAGGGTGAGGGGTGACGTAGATGCCATCAGTCAAGCCAACAGAATACATCTATTCGCGACCTCGAAGTATGCGTCCATGCGACGAATCATATATAATTTACTTTAAATATATTCTTCTTCTATAAATATAAATCTTCTAACATAATAAATAATATAGCCGATATGCTAATGAGATTATGTTCTCTTTTAAATGGTAATTGTCGGTTATTATTAATTATATTCGGTAGGTAAGTATCGATCAGCTAATCATGGGTCGATAAGCATATAAAATACAATAAACAGTTAAATCCGACTCGATCCGCGGTCAATTCTGTACTGTCCTTTACTCGATTTTTGAGACGAGTTGCAGAAACAAGTATAAAACTAGATTAATTAATGTACTTGTATCTGAAGATTCTTCTTAGAAAAACAGATTATTCCTTTTTTTCTATTGCATTTGGTTGGATTCCTCGCAAAGTACCACTGAGAGGCTTGTTGATATATCTTTACCATGTAAATAAAGAAGGGTTAGAATTTGGGGATGCCATAATTCGCGGCAAGAATATATTTATTAATTATTTTTCTTTCCTTAAGCGCTTTGCTTTAGGCAGTAAAAATAACTTATAAATGTTATTGTCCATTTTTCCCCTCTATAGATGCTCTAGATTCATACATATCTTGGTTCAAGATAAGACTGCCTTTTCTGAGGTAGTCATCAAAAATGGAAATGTAATCAAAAAGATTATCTAAGATAACATTTAAGGAAGCGAAATACACCACAAATTAAAATAAGGATTATCTATCTACAATTAGAAAGATCTTCTATAAAAAAAAAAACTTTATTAAAATGACTTAAGACTTTACTTATAATAAATGAACTAATTGTAATTCAGATCACAGGAATCGTCAGATTAGTAAATACATATCAAAAGTCTCCAAGGGTCTTAATGGAGAGGATAGAATACTATACATTTAATTTTTTGATTTGATGGGAAAGTATTATATATTCCTTAGGAACCGACGTACCTTAAAAAATTATGGTACTTTTACATATCGGTCCCTAAGGAATAAATATTTATTTATTTATAGAAGAATGAAAGGAAAAAAACATCATAAAGAAAAAAAGGAAAAGAAAAAAGGGGAAAATTATAAATATTTCACGTAAAATAAAAGAGAAAAGAAAATTTTACGAAACGAAGTTACGGGGACAGACTGACGGATGGACGGGCGGACAGACGGAGTACAAAATTACTATAATTGGGATTCTGATTTAATACTGCTACTTTAATCTAAAAGGATGTACATTAAGACTAGCCCTGTATTTTCATATCCTTCGTATCGGCAAAACCCTCTACATGGTGTGGCATAAACTTCCGCTCAAGAAACCACAGTCGAGCGGTTCCTAGGCGACCCACGTACGTGTTACATATGTACGTCGCTGTGCAATGTTAACCAATTTTGGTTTGCTTTAGTTCTATGTTATGATAAAAATCTCTTCGTGGAGAGGAAGAGTATTATTTCTAATAATTAGCTTGCTCGCTGAGGGAACAAGGAATGAAAGACTTAAATATTATATAGAACATTTCCGTAAAATTTCATTTAAGGCATGGGTCGATATTAATATTTTTTGGAAGTATGTAAAACTTCATATATAATAATAATTGATCTTATTTCTTTTACACCAGATACGTTTATAATAATAATTAAGTAAGTAATTTTTGCACCTTGTAACTAATAATTAACTAACTTCTTCAAACACAGCATTATTTTATTATTAAAATTATTTTGTGATGACATTATAATTATAATTTATAGAAATAAACTTTGTTTACACCACTTTGGCGTAAACATAGTTTATTTATATAAATTATAATAATTAACTAATAAACAATTATCGTAAAAAATTACATCAAGAGGTCTTTAAAAATGTAGTCCTACACCAGTCCTACAGTATCGATTTTCATATTTACAATAATACGGAAATAACAATATTTACTTTAGATAACCATTTTGTGTTAAATTTATACATTATTAAATTTGTTTTAACTAATAAAAATGCAATACCAAAATAATTATAAAATTTGTTTGTAAAATAAATTTTCTCGTATTTAAATATTAAATACATTACTTTTACAAGTGACCCAAATAATATTTTATGTGTATAATATTTCTACACATTTAATATTATCTACATGTATTTAAAAACAATCTGTATTTGGGTATTTCATTATTGTTTCTCGTAAAAACTATCTGTATTTGGTTTACCGTAAACATACCTTATTTCTATAAATTATAATAATTAACCAAGTAAACAATTATCGTAAAAAATTACATCAAGAGGTCTGTAAAAATGTAGTCACCAGTCCTACAGTACTGATTTTTATATGGAAATAACAATATTTACTTTACATAACCATTCATTAGTGACGGGAAATTTTGTGTTAAATTTATACATTATTAAATTTTTTTTAACTAATAAAAATGCAATACCAAAATAATTAAAAATTTTGTTTGTTAAATAAATTTTCTCGTATATAAATACTAAATACATTACTTTTATAAGTGACCCAAATAACATTTGATGTGTTTTTTTTATGTGATGTTTTTATGTAATGTAATATGTATGTATAAATGTATATTTCTATACATTTAATATTATCTACATGTATTTAAAAACAATCTGTATACTATTTAGCCATTTTATTATTGTTTTTCGATAATGGCAGGGTGCGCATTACTTGATTTAATTTTAGCGCAATCATAATATTGTATGTTTTGCTTCTTTCGAAATCATATTAAAATATTTTGCTGTATGGTTGTAGTAAACGACATTTTCTGACAACATAATTGACAATTTGAAGACTAAAGTATCCTTAAAAACGTGGAAATGTTCCAAAACAAACTCCAACAAATGTTTAAATTTAAAACGGTTCACAGACAAGGAGGTACTTGAGCTAGTCATGTTATAAACGGGGCTGCACGAATATATTTTTAAAACTTGAACTAAGGGTGGAATTACAAAATGAATCCTTAATTTCATTTGACTTTTAATTTATAAGAAAATGCCAAAATCAAGATGGAAACGCCGCACGCGATTAAGAAATCACACTTAACAATGTGACAATTTCAACGGGCTATTTTGGCCCCAGTTTTTGATTAATTTTCTTTCCATCTGTTATTATTATTTTGTATTCTTGGTTTAATGTTGATAATTAATTTATTCATACAATTGAACGATTATTATTAAATTATAAATGATTTTAAAATTAATTATGTTAACAAAATATATAGGGCAAGTGTTGAAGGCAACAGGAATAGAGGGTGTACGCAAAAGACCTGGCATGATCAGATTCGACTATTGAAGGATGGCCCTGTTATAAGCCTCAACAACTGTAGGGCATGCATGAGAAGATGTATGAATGTAGCCGAAGCAAAAGTAGTGTGCCAAGATAGAGGAATATGACGTTCTATCATCTCTGCCTATCCACGGGGAAACAGCGCGATGGTTAGTTAGTTACAAATTATTTATTTCGGGATGGAAATATCACTCATGAAATATTTGTCTACACTAGTACTTTATAAATGTACATAGAATACCAGAAACGCAAAATATTCCTAAAAAAATAAGTTTAAAAAGTTTTCTAATCGAGATTAATAATTCTTGCTTTTTGCATATCAGGTAACTTACAAAGTATTTTGTACTTACTTACCATCACGTCGGTTTCCCGTGGGGGTAAGCAGACAGGATAGAGCGCCACGCTCTTCTGTCCTGATATACAATTCTTGCCTCATCCACATTCATACATCTTCGCATGCATGCTTCGGTTGTTGAACTTTCTAACGGGACCATCTTCCAGTATTTGGTTAATCTGGTCATGCCACGTCTTCCGCGGTCGTCCACTCTTTCTGGAACCGTCAACACTTGCGTTATATATCACACATGCCCAAACCACCCGGGCGACCCTTTTTTAATTCTATTAAATATGCTAAGGTCAGCTTTACATCCATTCCTATTATCTTCATTCCTTCATTCTATCATTGAAAATGTGCTTTTTCTGTCTTTTTGACCACATCGCCAAGAAAGAGATTTAAAGGCGCATGAATAAGTTAAAGAAATATATAACAACTATCAAACAAAAACGGGTTACTTTGTACACATTCTTCATAACTGTAGCATAATTAGCAATAGTTATTACTCCCTTTCTTTTAACTCGTAGCGTCTGCTTGCTTGTCTGTCGAAAAAACGTTGGATCAATTTTTAACCCTTTTTCCGTGATCCAATCGAGCTGAAACCTTGCAGGCAGACTCGTGGCGACAATAAAAATGATCTTACGAATTTTCGTTTAAAAAAAATTAATAACTATAGTAAAAATTAGTATTTTTATTTACTGGCCAAACCACCACTCCAGAGTACTAATTTCGGTAATCTTTCCCTGCATAATGAGATGCAAGATCTCGTACTTCTATATCCGAGATATCGAAGTTTTCGATTTTCATTGTTCTAATTACTTCTTTTTCTATATTCATCCGTGTATGATGGTAACTTCTTCATTCGTATCTCTGTCCATCCAGAACATTTTGAGTATTATTCTGTAGATCCACACCTCGAATGCTTCAAATCGCATTATCGATTCTTCGATAGCATAACAAGCATAGATTGTTTCACATTCCAATACACAGGACCAACCTGCCGATGGTTATGACTGTTGGAAGAGCCACAGCTATGCTGAACAAAATCGCTTTGGGTATTGATATATTCCATGTGTCTGAGGGAGTTTTCCGAAGCGGGATTCTCCTACACCTTTGACCAGATTTTATGTTATTTTTAATTTATTAAATATTTTTATTTTGATATATACTTCCTAATATGTATGCCTTAAACATTTTGTTTGTCATGTACGTATTATCAAATAAATTGAATTGAATTAAATTGAATTGAATAACTGTCCACGCTTCCATTCCGTAAAATGACAGCATCTGATCATTGCATTTATAATCTAAGAATGACGAAATATAGAAAGTAGAAGAGGCGTTGGTAAAAATAAGCTGTTATGGCTATGAAATTCAAAAAATAGTCCAATGGCTACTTGGACGCTAGCCTTCAATAATACATGAAAAAGATTATAGATATATGTCTACTATTTTCATCATGTAGTATTTTCCGAGTAAGTAAGAAAATTTCTTGGGGCTGTAAATTTCTAAGTAATTTTACTAAATAGTCTAAGGTTTCCTTTCGATCCCGAACTTGAACGAAATTTCCAGAGACTGTGTCTTAACACAAAGTTGGGCAAATATTGGTTCATAAATGCGTATAACAAAGTACCTGTTCGGCAGGTAGCCGAAGTATCCGGAGAACTTCCCGTCAGAATCTTGGCTAAATACCCTTATGATCTAAATTATGGTTCCACAGTATCGACTGCTGCGGCAAAAGCAACAGCAATTTTAGAAGTTTAAGAAAATAAATCCTGACTATTTTTTCAATTCATATTCTCTTAGTTATATTATTATTTATTATTATATAACTATTATTATTTATCACAACAAATTAGAAGCGTATAAACATTCCAAAATTTTCATTGAAAACATTAATGTATGTTGATAATTTAAGCCGATAGGTCGATAGAAATATAACAAAAGTTGCGGCGAATAACACTCAGACGGATTAAAATACAAATATTCTTTATTTTCTGCAGGTACCTATTGAAATAGCTACGCCAACAATTCGCCAATAACACTTTAACAATTAACACAATAACGGATTGACTGGTCTGACAATAGAATTTTGCTGTAGAAGCATATCTGAATAGAACAAATATTTAGAATTTTGAAATAAACTTAATCCTGAGGATAATTAAATGTAGAGATATATATTTTTTCTTTTGAATTAGTTTTTTTTATTCTATTAAATGAGTTAGCCTTTTTTTGTTAATTTGCGTTTTTCCTTTTTCTTCTCTTAATTATGCATTTTTTTATATGAAATAATATTCTTGTACTTGTATCTAAAAGCACACAAGGGAGTATAAAGGTAATAAATTAATCTGTGCTATTCTGAAAATAGCAATATTGAGATGTCAGATCTTTATACCAACACTTAATAGATGAAAATAAAAATTAAAAATAAACGAGGCGCAGATATACTATATATGCGCAGATATCGGTGGTCTAGTTAGAGGAAGAAAGAAGTACATGATGATAATCCATCAAATGTCAAATATAAATAGTGTCCAACAATATGTCTTTTCTATGATCCAACGTGACAATCACAATTTTAGGCAAAGGACGCTGTGGGAGAAGAAATTAATAATTACAAATGAAATAATCTTTTTTTATAAGCTTTAAATACAGTATTAATACTTATTTCGTGTAATTTTGAATCACTTTATGTTATTTCTCTGTTATTCTTTTGTTATAAAGCTACCGAATGCTTGAAAGGGTGAAAGCTGTCATGAAGTGAGATGAGTCCTCTTCAGTTGATTAGTGCTGGTTCCTGTCTTTCACTTACGCTTTCAATTCATCGTTTTCATCGCCCGGGTGTCCTCGACCCTCTTCAATTTTTATGCTCACGTCTCCACTCCTAAACTTTTCGAATCGCCGCGCTGTTCGATCAAAAGTGGTTCCTTCATCACTTAACATCGCCTGCGTTTCAGATCCATAGAAAATAAATTTTTGCCACTAAATATGTGCATATTATTTTATTTTAGATCCTTAGCGCATGCGACCGGCGTTCTTCAACTAGACACTGCGTGTCATTGAGTCTGTTTTATTTGTATACTAAAAAGTGAATTAATTTCAGATATATTTGTACACTTTTTCACAAAATATAAATGTTTTTCTTTTAGAAATACCTAGCTTGTAAAATAGCGAATAACGTGCTACTCTTTAATAATAATAATATTGGTAATACCCAATTTCTCCGTGCTCCGAAAATGTAACATTCATAATAAAATATATTTCTAACATAAAGCGAAGAAACAGAATATTGTTTCCGTATAAATTTTCTCTTATTACTTATAAAAAAGCTATTTCTAGCTAATGGCGTGGAGTAGTAATATATAAAAATATTTTTATTTTTATTTCAAAAATACAGATTCTCTTTGTGGTTCGTTGTTATTCGCGCGCTTATAAAATAGTACGAGTTTAATTTTTTAGTAAAAGTTTATTAGTTTAAATGTACATTATTTGGAATACATAAATAACTTCGCAGGACTATATTCGTGCTTTAATTATGAGTCGAAAATGTTCAAGCAATATCAATAGTCATGGAGATATGCGATATAGTTTGCATTTTTTTTCAATATTTCGGATTTATTTTTTGCAAAACGTTAGATTATCATTACAGTAATTTATATCGAATGTGAAAAATTCATTCCATTTAATACAAGTCAAATAAAATAATAAAAACCTGTCAATTCCAATCGAAAACATTCCAACTGGAATTTCGGGAAGATTTTTATCATTTTAATTAACTTGTATTGAAACGAACAAATTTTTCTTAATCGATATAAGTTACTATAATGCTAGTTCAATGTTTTGTTAAAAAAAGTCATAAATATTGAGAAAAAACGCAATCTTTGATATTGCATAACTCCATAACTATTGATATTAATTAGATCATGACTGCTTGAACATTCTCGACTTATAATCAAGGCAAGGAATAGTCCTACGAGGTTATTAATGTTTTTCAAATAACCCTATGTGCAATATTGCTTGCTCTCTTTCATTCCGCAATGAAAGAAAGAAAAGGGTTTTAGATGTCATTTCGCTTTGGGAAAATTTTGTTTTCATTTTCCAAGATGAAAACAAGGGGCGCCGTTGCGTAAGGGGATTTTCACAAAACGGTTTTCAGGACGCGGCAGTCAAATCAAGATTGATTTCGTAATTCTACCCCTTGTATACATGGGTTTACAAGGTGTTCTAGACGTTTCACTGAATACTCTGAGGAAAGTAATTCACAAGTTGGCAGCCCCCGCTAACTGCTTCTGATGTCGCCTTCATTAAGCCTTCTTCCCCGTTCTCCAAAATGAATAATCCGGTTAACTTTTATTTGTGGTACATTCCAGAAATTCCCCTTTCTAATCCGGGGGCGTGGAATTCGCGTTACAGAATTGAGTTTACTTCTTCATCAAGACTCGTCTCTCGTCGATGTGGTCGATATAATTAAAAATATCAAATATCTTTTTCAGCAATATGCACAAATTAAGAAAGAATTGTTTCTTTAGACAAAGTTCCTCAAGAATCAGTCGATGCGGTCGATATCTTTATAAATATCCCCCCCTTTTTTAGCAAAATGCCCAAAATAATAAAGAAATCTTTAATTGTAATTGATATAAATTAACTTTGTTAAAACCACTTATTTATTGAAAAAATTCAACATGTTTCGAAGCCAATGGCTTCTTCGTCAGGATAACATGTTGAATTTTTTTTTTTCAATAAATAAGTGGTTTTAACAAAGTTAATTTATAAATATCTCCCTTTTTTCTTAGCAATAGGTATGTCCAAAGTAAGAAAGAATTCTTTCTTTAGACAGAATCCCTGAAGAATCCGTCGATGTGGTCGATATCATTATAAATATGAAATATGTCTCACTTTTTTAAGCAATATGCCCAAAATTTATAAGAAAAAATTCTTTATTTAGATCAGAGTTACTGAAGAATCCGTCTATGTGGTCGATATCATTATAAATATAAAATATCTGCATCTTGTTTAGCATTATGCCTAAAATAATAAAGAATTCTTTCTTTATTTAGATCAGAATTACTGAAGAATCCGACCATGTGGTCGATATCATTATAAATATAAAATAACTGCATCTTGTTTAGCATTATGCCTAAAATAATAAAGAATTATTTCATTAAAACATAGTTCCTGAAGAATAGCGATAGTCTATGGTACACGCAGTAACACCATACCTCGATAACGTCCAGCATGTTTTATTTTTCGTATTGATATGAAATGAAACCAATCATATATAATTACTACATTATACAAATGAGATGAAAATAAGTAGTACTCTGAACATTATATAAGTAGTCGTGTAGAAATGTATGTAAATAAAAAATTGTGGCAATAAGCACCCAATTTATTTGATTTTTCACCTAAATATGAGATCATTTTATAATAATTAAAATCTTAGTCTTCTAATTACACTAAAAATGCATGTAACTTTACTCAATCGAGTTCCTCCTGTGTATCTGATTACGCATTTTTATCGATTGTTGCGCGGTATGATCGATAATCCTGAAATTATGCGAAACATTGGTTTGTATCTCCCTGATAATTACCTAAGATAGCGTCAGCATAGGTCGTTTCACATTACAATATACAGGACCAACCTGCCGATGGTTATGCTACTGCTATGCTGAACAATATTACTCTGGAGATTGATCTGTTCCAAGTCTCTGAGAGGGTTTTCCGAAGCAGGATTCTCCGACACCTTTGATATAAATGAATTTATAATAATATGTAATGTAAATGTTTGATTTAAAATAAATAAATTGAACTGAAAATTGAATTAATTATGTGTAATCTATAAATTTATAGAATCTTATTTTATTGTATCAAAGCTGAAATATTTTCTGTCGATGTACCCAGGGTGGCCAGTCGTGAATTGCGAAGCGACAGATGGCAAGCAAAGTACCTAATTGGTGAAATAAAATAAATGCGATAAATACTACGTACGAGAATTGGAAGGAATGTTCTAGTGAATGTTAAATACGTGATGCCCAGCGATAATAAAATGTTCATGTACATGTGATATATTGCGAAATAATGTGACTTAAAGAATAGTGTTGAGTTAAATTCGTGTTAAATGACTCTGTACAATGAATAATTAATTAATCATTAATTAATAAATCCCTAATTAATTTACAGTATTTTCATTCATTCTCTCCCCTAGCCACGACACGACATGTATATTAAATCAACTTCTGAGGACATCTTTACAATTTTGTATATCAGGCGATCCCGGATGAATACATAAATAATGTACCTAAAGATCAGAAGGCATCAAGAACTCATGAAGCTGTCAAAATATTATCAATATTCAGTTGCCGTATGCCCGTGTGCGTTTTAAGGGGTGTACCATCTTGACATTTTTAAAATATACATTTTAATGCTTTATCTTAGTTTAGTTAAGTTCTAAAAATAATTTGAATCATCACTCATTCAAAAACTCTTAAGATTGGCTGAGTTATAGCAATTGAAAGCTTTCGAGGGAGGCACGTGAATTTTTATTCTTCTTCTTTTGGGTTTTTCTCGAAATTCCCTTTTTTCAGATTTTTTGAGATTTTTTCCATATTTTTCTAATAACATTATCGTTTGCATTTTTTCATGAATTTTTTCGTTTTTTTTAAGGAAATTTTTTTTCATACCGATCACGTTTGCACAAATTTTTTTTTCAATACGTTACATCGTACACATTACATAATTTAACAAGACATTGTGTGAAATTAAAAAATTAATTATTTTTTTAATTTCACACAAACCCTCGCGACATAGTTGTCTGCAAAAGCTGCGCCCGCAACGGATCACCTTTGCACATAACTCCGCCATTTAGAAATATTTTTAATAATTTGTTTGTGGGAACTACTAGCTAATTTATGCCGTAAATAATGAAAATAAAACCAATACTGAGTGTGAAATTATTATAGGATTTTTATTGAATTTGAACGTATTTTTTCTTGTTGTGTGTGTGAGGTGGTCTTACAGGTGAATACCTACCTACCTTGACATTTCGGATAAATCGATTTTTAAAACTTTGCACTTTCTTAAAGCTTGAGGTCTTAAGAATGTCTGGAGAATATTTCAAGCAAAAATAAAAAAAATAACAAAGTAATAGCTGATAATAGTAGCATCTTTTTGTTGATCTCGCGCCGCACGGCGCTGCGCTACACGTAGGTAGCTACCAGTCGGGCTCTTTCATAATAGAAATGTATTATGTTTGTGAGGAGTGCTCGATGATATGGGAATTCTAAGCAAGATGGAGGACTTTTATTATGGACTTGGAATCGATGTTTTTAAGTAAGTTGAAAGATTTCGCGATTTATACATTGCTCAATTTTCAAACACGTTTTACTTGAAACCATATTTTGAAAATCTGACCAAAATATCTCGGCAACTACTGAACCGATCAACTTGAAATTTTAGTGATTATTCTGTACATAATTATCTAATCTTAGTCTTAGGATTATTAAAGTGAATTAGTTTTTTTTTATCGAAGTAATGAACCCGATTTTTTCCCTAAAAAACGCTATTTTAAATTCAAATGACCGCCATTATATATTTTCAAAAACTCTCTACGTCAAAGACTAAATTAAAGTGTCAATTTTGATAATCTTGTTTTTTATTCTGATTATTATCGACAGATGAAATGGGAGTGGTCACCACGGAGGACCTTTTTTTTCGGCAGTCGAACGAACCTAAAAATTTTCCACCAATGTTGAATATTTTTAAATAAAAAAAAATTACCATATTTATAATAGTATGATATTTTATATTGAAATAATACCAATACCATAATTAATATCGGTTTCCTTTAAAAAAATCACGAAAATTGCTTTTTTCGCGCTTCGTAGGTAGGTATTCTCCCTAAAGCCCCACTGTAAGTGTTTTCTCAACTTACTTTTCGAAGCACCTTCAAGTGTGTAACCGATGACATCGAAATTCAATTAAAATATACAGAATTTCATTCGTGGCTCTTGAACAAATCCTTAACCCGTAATGAAAAATATTTTGAAGAATTTTGATTACCTTTCAAAGAACGTTAATGATATTTATGTTATGAAATATTACGTATATATTCTAAGCTGAAGATATCTGCTCTTAACATATCATACATTTTTTGAGTACCTAAGTGACCACTTGAGATTGAAATAACAATTCGCTACCGTAAAAGCTATTAATTGCGTACCAACTTGTGAGGTAATTCTTGTGTCGTAGACCGGTTATTTTATAAATACATTAATTTTATTAGATTCTTATTACCTGGTAGCATTCGAGATTCGGATATTTTTAATAAAGAAAAAAGCCGAAAAAATCACAAATTATTTGTTCACAGCGAATCTTAATAGGTACAGTTAAATAATTTAATCTTTATAATTCTAATCAGTCAACATTTAAATGGATATATCAAAGTACTACAGCTGATGATGGAGGCGTTGCGAGATAAAAATAGTTGCGCCGACCTAGAAATTTCTGCTTCAGATAGAGTTTCCGCTTTATGATTAATAATATTATTAATTTTTTTTCACAAACAGACTGCCAACAGGTCCTAAATGACATTTCAGGATCCTACGGTGACATTAGAACACTATCTATTAATATTTTGTGTACATGTATAAACATTTTATAAGTATTATATATTTTGTTTTTATAATAATATAACTAAGATTTTTTTACAAACAGACCGTCAACGGGTCCTTAATGATACTGACAGATGGTCCTACATAACATTAGAGAACTAAGTATTAATATTTTGTATAGAGGTATATATTATATATTTTGTTTTCCATAGGTTGTTATTTTTTAATAAAGACGAGGACATTTGTATACAATATCCTTTGTATATAATTTGATCTTTATGTGAATATCGATTTATATTATATTTTTATTTTTAGTACAAAATAATAAAAATGTTTTAGAATTAACAATGTCATATTTTGTACATCCTTAGTTCTGCTACGTACGTCTCTTCTCGCACATTGTTATGACAAATGTATACTGCAGTTGAAGTAATTATTTTGCTTAATGAAATCCCTTGACAAAAAAACGTATTTTTACACGTAAACAATGTTTTCCTTTAGTAAAAAAGACGTTTTCTTAATTTTTTTATAATTTCGTCCAAACCGAGTCTCTTGAAATAAAAACGTCTTTTTATAGTAGAGCGCGGCATATTTACGAATAAATTTAATTTTTAAAGAGTGTTTAGTTTGATTTTGTCATAATTGTTTCAAAATTTACAAGCTCGTTATAATAAAAAAAAACGTATTGGAATCAGCCGTGAAGCCCGCGAAGCAGCATACCATATTGTATAATATGAAAGTCTATATATTTTGTTCAGCTGTATTTAAACCCCATTAACTCAAAATCATTTTGGAAAGTCTTACACTCGGCGTGCGATATAATCCATAGTTCATGTATAAATAATTAAAAGCACTGCTAAAAGTACAGATCCGAAAAGTTGGGTCATTACTTAAACTGAGTATTTCGTCCCTTCGACCGATTTTTCTTATTGTAGTGCACCCACTTACTGCGCGTAACTTTTCCCTGAAAGCCTCGGCCCCCGTCCCCTGGCTGTCCCTTTTCAAACTTTTGTTTACGTTTGGATGGTGACGCAATTATTCGCAAGACAAAGAATTCTTTCGGTTTTGATAACAACGGGCTTAACGCAATGATAAAATATTACTTACAAAGTTATGTAGTAAAAACTAATGTCACTTTACTGATAGTTTTTTCCCAAGCACGTGCACAATGACAAATGCGTAATAATTCAACATTATATATTTTTATTAATTTGGTTTCTGATCCGCGAAGCAAGAGTTCGATCGTGTATTATATACAATTTGATCGCGATTTCACCGTTTTTATATTTTGACATTTTCACGATGCTTAAAATTTAGCGAATCAGTGAAATGTTTTTTTTATAAATAATTTTCTGTTTAAATATAAAGGTATTTATTTCTGTAAACAATATCTAACTCACTTGAGAACCATTCTAAAATTATACTTTTCTTAATTATCTTTTTTATGATTCATTTATAGATTGTGATTTTGATTTGATTTTGCAAAAGTACTCCATATATTTTTAAAATATGTTTTGTATGAATATTAAAAAAATAATCTTTTGTGCAGTGTATTTTCCGATGAGTTTTTGGTAATAAAATAATGGTAGTATGATAGATGATATGGAAAATTATAATTATAACCTATTTATAAATAATAAAGTTTTAAAGTAAAAGAATGACAAACCTGAAAATTTATCCCAAGTCCAGGAGCATTTTCTCTTCACATTGCTGTATATGTTTATATTTTTTTTCTGAGTTATATTCTGTTTGATGAAAAACTTCCGTACGATACAAGTCACTGGACTTCAACTGATGGGTATAAAAGGAAAGGCAGCAATACCCAAAAAATTATAAAAATATTTTCTGTATATTCACTGAGAATTACTTATTTAGGATTATTTAATTGTAGATTAGATGTATTTATCCCTTCCACAATCATGTTTCCTATAAATTCATGGGCATTATTTCTTATGAAAACTCGAATTCAGTACCTACATTCTGTATTGGTAATCTTCGTTTATTAATTCTGTAATTCTGACTAAATTAAATTTGTTTCGGATGTTGCTGCCTTAGTTTTTATATATCCCACAACTAAGCAAAAATTATACAAGTCCATTTCTTACTTTTAGAGGTGTTCAAAGCTAATCGTTTTAAAATTATCGGGGCGAATTCATTTACAAGGAAAACAATGCAATAAAGGTTTTGTGATGAGAAAGCCTTAAACAAAACAGGATTTTTATAGGAGTGCTTTACAAGTGGTTGTAGTTAGATTTTGCCGTCCAACTTTACGTACTATAAGGATCTTTGGGCTTTGTGTTTACCAAACCCCTCCCCTCGCTATGCTAAATACGGGATATTATTTAAATTCGCAAGCCATCCTTTTGGAAATTTCAAAGATATTTTCAAATGCAAACAGCAATCTGGTTACATATTTCTGTTTATATTTTTTGCATCGGCTTTTTTCGTACATTTTTGCATAATACGCCGCGTTTCTGGGGTACGTTATGGTACTTTTCACGGCGAAGAACGGTACCTCTTTCATATTCTATTTGTCTAGATTTTTTTATGAGTAAACTTTTTTGTTTTAGTGATTCAACCTTTTAAGAACGGATCACTAATTCTTATCTGGAGCGGTTGAACTTATATCTCCGCATCTAAACTCGTCACATTTCTGTATAAAGTCGTCAGTAGTCGATAACAGACACCGTAAGCCTTAAACAGTCTATTTTTATTGTTCGCCATTTATTTCTATCGTCGATAAGCACCCAATGTTACCACATTCTGAGGCCGGATAAAAAAAATCACAAAAGGTAACAGCCTGACGGCGCGAAAGCAAAAGAGTTACTTCTTGTATTGAGAAACCTATAGAATATTGGAAAATACTGCTGCCATTTCTACAAAGGGGATTTGATTTTATTGGAATATGTTTTTGATACAATCCTAGAAATCGCATGCCGATATCACGATCGAATCGTTCTTCTTAATCGGTTCACGTTTTATTATCTTTTCTCGTATCGATATTTTTTTAATACAATAGGTAGTTAAACAGCCTCTACGTAACGACCAAACCACCATCCCTTTTTTCTTTGGGATAAAGATAGCGAGTTATCTTAATCATTGTATGGAAGCTTCTTTTGTTTAGATTTCTCTTCAAACCGATTCTTTCCCTTAAAATAGAAAGATTTTATTTCCTATTATAATAAATCTATTATGATATCGGTTTCCAAATTTTAGTACATAAAGGATACATAAAAAGAAAATAAATTTTATGGTCGTGTTTTTATTATATTTTTAATAGTTCATGAGGTATTTTTTATTTTATTTTTCTCTACATATATATGACTCTCTTCTTTATTTAATTTTATTTATTTATCACATTAGTATACAATTTTGGTTGTACTATGCCTGACTCACTAGAAGAATCTTTGTTGAGACAGGCATGGTTTACAAAATAGTTATAAATGTACAATTATAAATATACAATTAGATATTAATTCATATGTGTCTAGTTACAAGTTATTTATTCTCAATGTTGTTAAATGTATATACAAAATTAAAATATATAAAAACGTTTTTTTAAATATATATTAAGAAAAAATACAGTAATTTAATTAGTATATTTGAATAATTTATATGTTCTGACAAAAAAGAGAGATATGAGACTATTTTCTATCCTCAAAGGAAATTTTGTATATATTTCTGTATAATATAGTATACTAGCTGTTCGTACCCAGCGTTGCACGGGTTAAGGATTAAGATGTAAGTATATTTGTGGGGGGAACAAAGGTTTGATTCGAACAGTATGGAATTGCATCGAAAATATATCAGGCGTTGGGGAAGGGGCAAAAGAGGAGAGGGGAAATGTTACCTTTGTTACCCGCCGGGTCCTAAAGAATAAATTTCCAAATTTTGAGTCCGATCGGTCAAACGGTACAGATTTGCATCGAAAATGTATCAGGGGAGAGAAGTGGTAAAATAATAGGGGGCAAATGTCGCATATATTACCCGCCGAGTACTCAAGAATAGGTTTCCAAATTTTGAGTCCGATCGGTCAAACGGTACAGATTTGCATCGAAAATGTATCAGGGGGAGGAAAAGGGGTTAAAGAAAGGGGGGAAATGTCGCCTACGTTACCCGCCGGGTCCTAAAGCATAAGTACGCAAAGTTTAAATCGAATCGGATAAACGGTATAGAAATTTTAGAGAGAACAGACAGACAGACATTGAGTTTTATAGGTATAGATTTTATTCGAGAAATCTAGTAACTCGTTATAGTTTAAAATTAACTTAAGAAATAAGTCAATTACTTTTTTCCTCTAGACTACAAATATATATATATATATATATTTTTAATAAAGATGCGAACACGGAATACATGTCACATCAATATTCTTACTATTTTCAAACTAAGCTAAACGCTTGTGCTATGAAAATAGGACTAACTTGCTGGTCTGGAGTGAGAAAGGAGTGGAGGTGGAGTGAAATGATTATGAAAAACATTAAGCAGCAAGAGATAAGTTTAAAAAAAGACAAGTTAAACTTCCCCAGAGGGAAAATGCGATGGGGATTAAAATCTGTGTTATGAAAATAATATGATTTTATGGGTTGTATGGTCCATAAGATATAATTTGGTATAATTTTAGTGTTGAGGTCCTGAAAAAGTCTAGCTCCTATTATATTGTCACGAAATGGTAGAATCTGTCAGAATTATGCACTATCGAAATCTTTCGAACGGTCCACACGAATAAGAAAATGATTGGGCTGTTGTCGTAAATTCTGACAATTTCGAGAAAGCGATACTACCTATAAAAAGACATCGATCGGCTACTGCGCACAGTGTGTGTTAGAGATGACAGCGAAAGCGAAATCGTACAGTGTGGTGACGAGCGGGAAATTTTCTAGTGATTTGGTGATACCCGTGCGATTTAAGTAACGTACATCAGTACATGAGAGAAAAGTTATTTAGGAGTGATGAAAAGTGCAGCGAAGAATTTAAAACGAATTTGGTGAATTAGTGTGTGAGATATTCTAGAAACTTTTAGAGCGAATTTGATAGAAGCTGTAGATAGAAGGTGCTCCGATTAAACTCGTATCAAGTGACTTTAATAATAATAATAATATTTGGATAATTTATATAGCGCCGTTTACGCCTCAAGGGCGCGTTACACAGAAAAATAATCTTACAAAACAACTTACTGCAAAAAAATACTTACTATTACTTATTCACTAGGTGGCATGCAAGAAATGGAATAAGTTTAATACTATAATAGTTGGGAGTGCCTGAAAGAATTAGGTGTTTTCGCGGAATGCACGATAGAAGTGCAAAACATTTTTATAGGATTGTCTAAATAAATGCATATTAAGTTGTTTTTTGAACGGTGGCAGCATTATTAATCAAACTAAAATTGACTTTAAGTGTTAATTTGACTCCTACATCTACGATCCAGTGACAATATCTTCATCAGCTTTTGTCGATCTACAGCCGCATGATTATTTTCTTTCACAAACTCAGTGCAATCTGATATATTAAATTAAATCGTATTTTTCTTTTTGTGTTGCTCGTAAGATGTTCATCGAACAATAGATTTTTTAAAGTACATTTTTATTTAGATTGGTTTTATTGTTAATCTTTTTAATAAACTTGAGTGAAATTTCTGCCACCGGATCCAGTGTCTACCAATCAAAATCTTTTTATTTCGCTCATCGCTCTCTTTGATTTCAATTTATCCGCAAAGTAAATATGCTTGTATTTAGTATTAATTACTTGAGATACCAACCGAATACGGGGATCATAAGGAGAGTGTGATGAACAGGAACTGCGTATTGCTTGATTCTAAATGTTAATTAAATCAAGAGGCTGTATTTTCAATTTCATGGAAGTCACGGTACGTTTTTCCACTCAATGAAGATGAGTCGCTTCTTTTCTCTTTAATGAAAACCAGCCCACCGCTTATGCACAGTTCCTTGCCCGTAATAATAATTTATGAGGGGTTTTAATGTATTGTGCTATGACGAATCATATTTTCTTAAATAGATATGTACTCTAAGTGCAGTAAAAATATTTTTGTATCCAAATATATTTTTTTTGTAAATTTAAAAACTATTTGTTTTACACTCATTTATCTAAAAAGCTAATCCATAAAAAACAAATTTTTATTATACTCCTTATCTAATTTCTAGTTGAAACAGGTTTCGCGCCTTCTCCAAGCATCGGTCTCTTTTTTCATTTTTATGGTTTCCAATTTGTAAAAACCGTTAAAATTTCGAAAAATCCAAAATTATACTATAATAATTTAAAAAATTTAAACGAAAATTTGTTAGATTTTTTTTATTTTTGTCGCCACGACTCTGCCTGCATAGTTTCAGCTCGATTGGATAACGGGAAAAGAGTTAAAAATCGACCCAAAGTTTTTTCGACAGACAAGCGGACGCTACGAGTTAAAAGAAAGGGAGTAAAAAGGAACAGAAGCAAATATTTGGGACAGGTGAACTATTAGTGTAATAAATTCTAAACATTTTTGTTAAAACTGCCGCCTAATGTCGTATTGGATATATTGTATTCGTGAAAGAATTTAACTGATGATTTTTCCGTGCCCATTTATTTTCTACATATGTTTGCACTAGAAGTTGATTCCATAATATGGAAAGAAACCAAGTAACACGCAAAATCTTATATTTAAATTCTATCTATAGTGAATCCAATGAAAATTATGTTAACAATTAGAATTATGGACACTGGACCGAAAAATCAATATTACTATTTAATTTTTTACATTGTATAAGTATTTACACCACCATGGAAAAATGAGATTTAGATAGAAATTGGTGATTTTTTACAATGAGGAGATTAATTATATATTTACTCACTTACTGAGGTACACATCAAACGATTATTTTATTGGATAATTTTGCAAAATGAAAGAACATAAAATGGCCGCGTTGTGTGTTGTGTCTATTTCCGCAGAACTTTTCCTCTGTGACTAACTTTCTCCGGTAACGTTTGTTTGAGATACAAAAGAAGATATTTATTAAGAAATGAAATATCTACAATTAAGCATATCTGATTTGGATAAAATTGATTTTTTTTGTTGTAAAATTGAAAGCAATTTGAAGAAGAAAAAAATTCTTAATTTTTTAAAAATATTGTTTATATCGTGTGCCACATTGTAGATATTTAACTTACTGATAAGTACATGAAATTCTTTTCTGTCTCGAGCAATCGTGTACTGGGGAAAAAGCATTGTGTCAGTCACGGAGGAGGAGCTCAACGGAAATATGCGGCACAACGCGGCCATGTTATGTTTTTTTGGAAAATTTTTCCAATTAAATAATAGTTTGATACTGTGTTTTATAAGTGACAATAACAAAATAAAATAAAAATTATCACGACATCGCACCTAAATTGTATTCTCCCATTCTCCCTTTTTTTAAATTACAGTGTCAGTTTAACATTAAAATTAAAATAAACAAATAATTTATGGAGAGTGAAAATAGAGTCGAATTTCATATTTTTATTTTAGTCCGACTATTTTTGAAATATTTTACAGGCGGTATTCATTTTATATAACTCCATGGTTTTACAATACAAATGAAACACGATTGTTTTGGTACTTAATTAAATTATTCTACGACTCGATTGTTAAGGCCATTATCAACTGATTGATAATGAAACATTGAAACCAAAAATATTGAAAACTGTGGTAAGCTCGTATAATTTTTTTATATATTTACAATGCTAATTATGAACGAAAATTGTATATTAGCTCACAATATTTTTCTATGTTTTATCAGTTGAAAATGGATTTGACCATTTTTTTGGGAAAATTAAACACTACCAAAAAATTAGTTTGATTCTTATTGTATCGATTAACTATAGGTTTAAGGTTTAAAGGTACAATAGAATACCGTGAAGATTTATGTATTAATCAAAAATAAAAAATAACATAATATTTTACAAAAATTAAGATATATAATATTATAAAAAAATTAAGATGTATTATATTATTATATATAACTGTACAAATGTTAAGATATGTATATATATCTTTACAATAAATACGATTGAAACATTAATTTCAGTCTTTTATTAATTTCTGATAGAATCTCAATCGGTAGGCTCTTTTCAATAAACTATTGCAGTACAAAGTACTCCAGTGTTATTCCTCC
Source organism: Agrypnia vestita (assembly GCA_016648135.1). Lineage (NCBI taxonomy): Eukaryota > Metazoa > Arthropoda > Insecta > Trichoptera > Phryganeidae > Agrypnia > Agrypnia vestita. The sequence continues at coordinate 94,982 of JADDOH010012342.1, read as the reverse complement.
ATACTCATTAGTAATTCTCGAAATATGAAATTCGGAGTTGGATGTGAGTCGTGAATTTCTATGACAAAGATTTTTGTAACTGCTTTGTGTAAATTATTTTCATAAAAAGTGTCAGCCAATTAAAAGTTTTCACGTTGGTAATATAATATTGTACGGCTTACAATTTTTTTTCTACCCGTATTTGTATAGAAACTTTGAGTATTTCACATATTAGTGATACCTGCCTGCTTTTCATTTATTAGCATTTACGGTCCATTAAATAAAATTTAGCATCATGTTAAAGCTGTTAGGAAGTGAAATATTCTGTTGTTTCCGGAATATGTTGTATTTATCCTACCAGAAGCCATCAAAATCCGGAAATGCGCCTGTATCTTACGCACATAAATGTGTTTTTGCTTGAGATTAAGTAATATAAATATTTTCTCGAACATAAAATATTATTTTCAAATGATTTTCAATTTATTTTTTATTCCATTAAGGAGGTATTTTCATTAGTATCATAAGTGAATTTAATTTTTTTTTCGGATAAAACAAATGTTTAAAATTGTCTAAATTTTATGTATATTTATTATTATTTATTAATACAAAATTTTCAACAAAATAAATTACAAAATAAATTAAAAAAGAGTACAAAGAAGAATTATGAGAGCACTAATAAATGTATTCTAGAACGCCCATGATAATGACGCTGCAGTTGCAATCATATGAAAAAAAAATCATAAAATTGTAATCAAAAAATTTGTCGCTATAGCCCGTACCAAGATTAAAAAAAAAATAATTACATGACACAGAATGGTGGGTCGTTAAACATAAAATTTTGATTTTTATTTTTTTTTTTGCTATTTAGAAGCCAAAAAAAAATTAGAAAATATTTTTCGGTCACGACGATTTTGCTACGGACTATAAAGAAACATGTCATAAATAAAATAAGCTTTGATTAAATAAAAGAGGTTGATTTTTTTTGAGTTATCGTGGGCGTTGTGTTGAAAAATGTGATTTTTTAGAAAACGGGTTTAAAATTTTATGTACGATTTTAGCAGTGATAAAATTAAAAATTTCCTCGTTACTTAGTAATCTTGTTATTTTGTGTTATTTTACTTGTTAATCTGCGATTCCTGCATACGTGCCATAAAAATAAACAGGTATCCAGAACTGTAGGCATTTTCATTTCTACGAATACCTTTCGTTGTAATGTCCTTGACAATAAAACTTGACGTTCTAACGAGGGCGCACCGGCCAGTTCGTTTTTCGACCGATGTGCTATAAACTTCTTTAAAAATTTCTACAATTTTTTGAACAATCCTTTCGAGGACTTATTAGGAAAAGATTATAGGAAGAAAAAATGCAAAAAATGAAAATTTTTCAGCCACTTTATGAGTATATTTTGTCGCAATGAGTTTAAAAATACTCGAGAAAACGCAGAAAGATTCATTGTGCAAAATGTGTAACTTTTAACTTTCTTAGATTTGAATTCTTTAACCCAAACGCAAAGTTGAAGTAGCGCCCGCGAGGTGGTTAGAATTTCGAGGGTGTTAATTCTTAATTATATTCAGCTTCATCGCGTCGCTGACGGAGATCGGTATTGCCCACTTATCACTGTCGACGGTTCAAAGATGACTTTAAATAAACAGATCTGTCGCTGATTCAATTAACTTGCGCTACTTACCGACGGAGTCTGCGTGTCTTTAACCCTAATAAACACCCGGTGGCCCCTCCTTTGAAGCGAAATCAAGCTGCGGTGTCAACCGAAGAGGCAATTAATTCTTTATTACTCTTAAGAGTTTCCGTACACCAAAAACTCTTAAAATGTCGTTCATTACTTTTATCGTATCTCAGATTGGACTTTAAGTATGATTTTTTTAATGTTATTTATACAATACAGGGTTATTTGGAAAACATTAATAACCTCGCAGGATTGATTATATTGTTGTCTTGATTATAAGTCGAAAATGTTCGAGCAACCATGACCTTGTATCAAAAGTTATTGAGTTATGCAATATCAAAGTCTGATTGAACTATCATTACAGTAACTTTTATTTATAATGAAAAATTCATTCTATTATATACAAGTTAAAGAAAATGATATAAACCCTGCAGAAATTCCAATTGGAAGATTTTGGTTATTTTATATAACTTGTATTAAAGGGAAATGAATTTTTCATATTCAATATAAGTTACTGTAATGATAGTTCAACGTTTAACAAAAAATAAGTCAGAAATATTTGAAAAAAAAGGCAAATTTTGATGTCCCATATCTCCATAACTTGGTATTAGGTCGTGATTACTTGAACATTTTCGATTCGTAATTAAAGCAGGAATATAGCTCTACGAGGTAATTAATGTTTTACAAAAAACCCAGTACAATTTAGGTAAATTACTTGTAGAATTTTAAGCATGATTTTATTTGAAATATTTATTGATTTAATTTTTTTATTACATATCTCAGATACGTGTGTCGTTAATTATACACAATATATATATTTTTTTGTTCCAATTAATTTATAATTTTTTTTAATTATTCAAAAATTTCAATACGTTCATAAATAAAATAAATACTTGCAATATCGTTCTTCGTACGCCTATGTATATCCCATCAGCGAACCTCCTGCAAAATGCTATGAAATTTCGTGACACATTTTACCCCGGAAGCACCCGAAAACATTATTCGAGAAATAGTTCATTTTATTCGATTTCTAGTAGTTCGAGAATGCACAAAGGAACTATAATATTAGAATTTATTTTACAAGGGTTGGTCTATCTTTCGGCCGTGTTCTGAAATAAGCAATATTGCCTGTTATTGTACAACATTGTAATGCCGTCAATTTTGTCGTTTCAAGTTTGACCGGTTTGAAATAAATTAATTCAAGCCGTAAAACGTAAAAAAACGTTAAGTTATTGTAAGTTACTGTATAAAGTTATCCCAATAAAAACTGTAACTCCACACCGAGTATTATTGGAAACCGTCCACCGTAACAAGACAAATACACAACACAAAATATGCTGGATGTACTCGTAAAGTTTTTGTGAGAAATGTCTAGACATCTGTCAAACGTCAAAATTGACGTAGTGTAACCAATTAACCAACATCACGCCACGACCCGCCACACTCTTCAAACTCGGCGTACCACTTTTGCTTCGGCAACATTCAACGCTCCACAGTTGTAGAAGCCTTTAACATGTTAACATGTTAAATGTTAGTTAACATGTTCGTGTGTACGTTAATTTATATAGCGCTGTTTTTGCGTAAGAGGCGCTTCAAGGGCGCTTTACAGGTGTGACATCCAGAAAAAAATAGTTTTTAGGCTCTTCTTGAAGACCTGGTTCTCCATAGATCGCAACACTGGAGGCAGCTGATTCCACATGCTGGGCCTGTAAAGCTGAAAGCGCGTTCCGCAAACTTGGAGGCTCCAGGTCTCCTTGGTACTACTAGCCTGCAGAGTGCCTCCGATTTAGCTGACCGCAGTGTGAGCCGTCTTCCAGTGATATTGTCATTAATAATGTCATAAATAGCGGTTGATTGATGAAATACGGTGATTGCAAAGTTATGTAACTGTTTTGAGAATCGACGAAACTGTATCCTTAGCACTGGGCGCGTGCAGTGAATACATTAAACTACAAAACTTTTGAATACATGACTTTTAAGTAAACACGTATTGTGGGAAAACAATCGAAATAAAATATTTATCTGACAGAATATTACGATATATTCAAATTTTGATAATACGATAACAATTGTGATTATTACGCGATAACTAAAACTGTTTGAAAATGTCAGTTTACAACAAATTATACCTCCCACCCCAATATTATCATAAAATGAAAACAGAAATAAAAGCGACTTGATACTAATTCTTACTGATATTATATTCCTTAGTATGCGATCATTTTTTACATTCAATTCCATTTTGTACTACTTAGATTAATGCATATTTATAAAATAATATTAGTATTCTAGTAGATTTTTTATAATTCGAAAGAATATCATATATACGTTAATAAGGAATATTGCTTAAAAAAACTCCACTTTGAAAAATAAAATATACAGCTACCATTACCCGTTGTGAAATCTATGTATACTAACTTGTTAATGAGAAAAATAACAACAGATGTCTCTAGCAGAGATTATTGCAATTAATGAAATGTTCTTCATTCGAAAGTTATATATAGAACATTCAAAAATTTGATAATGTGTGGATGTTCTTACGGTGAACGTTGCATTGTGTAAGAGTGATCATCTAAGTCAGTTCATACGAGTTGTAAACCCTGAGCCATCGTATAAGAGACTTCCATCCACTTTTCTCATATATAAAAAGCTTCGTTTCTGTGAGATTTCTTTAATTTATCCTTAATTAATTAATTAATCATCCCTCTGGGGACCGAATCCAGTAACTGCGTTCAAAAAACATACTTTTATATAAAATATTGTTAGCATATTTATAACTTTACACCTGCAATACTCCTCCTCTACACACGAGTCTCTGACTCTCACAGAGATAGTAGAATAAATTGTTTCCTTTATTTAAAATGTTAAATTTTATATAATTATGTGTAAAGAACAAATAAATAAATATTATTATTTTTTTAATTTTAAATTTGTTTATTTTATTTCGATTTTTTTTCAAAACATGTGTACTTAAATGTCACGCTTTGGTGTTCTCGCTGCACGTCCCTGGTAATTACTAGATAAAATACTAAAAGTACTTACGTCCTTGCTAATTACTAGATGAAATACTAAAAGTACTTACGTCCCTGCTAATTACTAGATGAAATACTAAAAGAACTTAGTCCCTGCTAATTATTAGATAAAATACTAACAGTATTTACGTCCCAGCTGATAACAGAATACCAAAAGTACTTACGTCTAGGGTAGTGCTATGGATAAAAATATATTTTTTATTTTCAACAGCGCTATCGTGAGGCCCGGTTGTAAAATCCAAGGGTAAGGAATTATTTAAAGTTAACTAGTCGAATTATCTTCAAGTATACCCCCTTATTTTCAGTTTAACGACATCGTCATTACAAGCTCAGAAAAAATAGACGGATCGTACACGTAAAGTTTTTTAAATGTCACAGCGTCTGTCAAAAGTCAGAATTCAAGTATACAATGTTATATAATAATTAGTTAAGATGTGATTGTGATCTCTAGATAGCAAAATGAGTCAACGTTCTCACCTTGCTTTCTACACGGTATTGCAAGCCAATACTTAACCACAACACCAACACTCACAACAACACATCAGTCCTGATGATGGACTCTGCAATAGGATCCAAAACGTCGGCCTAAAAGGTCGTAAAAACACGGCATAATACCCCAGAAGACACAAATCAGAAAATATTCTGAGTATGTTCGCATATTTTATAGAAATATAGTTCTATGAGGACACAAATAAACTGAAACTGAATTTTACAGTTGGATACTTGTGCATCTGCAGTTGACAATACTCTCAATAATGTCTTTATTGTATAATTATGTATCAGTAAAAATAAAAGTAGGGTGTCCACACTGACAGCAAAGTTATTTCGATATCGTTATTATCACTCCGCATAACACACTTTATCATTATTTTAAATAGAGATAATTTAGTGTAATCTTAATGTTTTCATTCATCGGCTAATACATTAGGGAAGCAAACATTCTAGTACTACTTTTTTGCTGAGTTATCTTGGCAATAACTGTCATAATTTTGTATTCACTGTATAAAAGTTGCGATGGATATAAAATATATAAAAAAAAACTAAGTGGCAATCAATGATATTGATTGCCACTTAGAGTTCATGGTTGTTTTAGGTTCGGCGCAGTAACTTACGACTCACACCTAAACTGGCAACTGATACAAATGATTTGTCTATTTTCGACCTTCTTTATTTGTGTGCGAACGTGGGGAGATGGATGGCCATCTTCGTCGCTACATTTCAACAGTCACTTAGCGTCCATTATCGGCTAATGATTTCCCACTGCGATGTCCCCTACGCCATGTGACTTTTATAGTCGGGATCAAAGAGGATGTACATACATTAAAAGTCCTTTCCCCCTCCCTTAGCCACTCCGACATTTGTACATATTATACATCCGAGTTCGGTGGAGCACGAAATGAACAATTTTTTCTGTGTACTGAGTAACGGTTTGGCGGTTCTTTAATACACATGCCTTGTTATATATATGTTATAATATATATATATATATATATTATATATATATATATCTATCTAATATATATATATATATATAGAATAATATATTATAATCTATATATAAATACAGTTATCGGCATAAATATTTGCACTGCTGAATTTTTTCTTGATTCATAGATTTTTTTTGTGTTTTATTTTACGGATGCTGTCATCAATAAGGGTTATTCCACTATTATTTGCTAGATTACAATTTAAGATTCTCAAATATTCATCTTCTTCTTAGAATTAATAATGTCCATTAAAATCCTACTTTTATTTTTTCTAAACTACCTTTATGTATACAAAAATTAGCGCTTTTCAATATAAATTTTTGTTTAACCTTTAAGTACCGACGTGCGGTCTGAGAGGCCCCGGCAGGCACTTGACTTGCTAGTTTACCCCTTTCCCCGCCAAATACCGAACACCGCTTTTCAGTAGCTGCAAGGACAGTGCCTAATTGACGTTGGAGTGGGAAGTGGTGTCGTCACGAGTGCATTTGGTGAGTAATTATGATTTGAAATTCCGATGCGGCCTCTCAGGCCTCACGTCGGTATTTACGTAAGTTTTTTATTACAGTAACTGTTATTTTTACAGATATTGTAAACCATGGATATACCAGGGACTTCAGGTAGTAAAATAAATAGTTCTGTGACAGATTTACAGCATTCAAAGAGTATTCAAAGAGATTTCGAATATGTATAAATGAATCGATTCCAAAGTTTATGCGACTGTTTAAGTACCTACTATATTTTTTTCCTTAAAGTTATATTAGTTTTAAGTAAGAAATTCCATTTTTGTTACTATGAGAGGAGTATTCTCTGTGTTTTGATTTTTTATATCTAATTGTCGGATTTTTTCCCAAAATTCAAGTCAAATAATATTGTAGTCTTATATTTAAAAATTTAATAAAGTTGATTTTATTTCTATACTTAATTCTTCACAAAACCTTTTATTTTTCATCATAATGCAGACAGATATTTAAATCATAACTTTCTTTAAAAAATACTACATAATATACGCGGCTTCTCAGGCCTCACGTCGGTACTAACGTTACAAAAAATGCACGTCGGTACTTAAAGGTTAAATAAGAATAATAACAAACAGCCATGTAGGTGCATAAATCAGTGCATAAAGACCAGAATTTAGAGTCAATACATAGATTGTTTAAAGGTTAAGGTACGCTTAAAAGTATTATTTTGTATTGAAAATTACGCTTTTAATTTAGAGTCAATACACAGATAATTTAAAGGTTAAGTAAGGTACGCCTTGAAAAGTGTTATTTTTTTACTGAAAATTACGCTTTTAATTTTTTTTACAATATTAACGGCACTCGGCCGGGTACGTTTAGAAAACTTCAAAATCGTCACCACACGAAACCTTAAAAAGACAGCCTTTCAGATCTACGAGCCACTTGATCTGAATACGGGAGTGAAACACGGACATTTATGGCCGATGACAGTGCGCAACGTGCTTTGGTGACGCGTATATCCATGTTCGAGATTTTCGTGAACCAAGAACAACCAAACGGTCACACAGCCAAACTGAATTCGAAGGCCGGATGAAATGACATCGTAGGACGTCTGAGAGAGGAGAATTGAAAAGGTGACTGAGGCGAGACCTAGGATCGGATGTCAAATCTGGAAAGCTAGAGCCTGCATGACACAGACAGTAGACGCAAGGCACATTTTTATTTTCATTGTTTCTTATTAATTATATACACCAATACACATTAATTTTTACAGGCATCTCGCAAAACTCTTTACTTGTAGTTTGTGCGCTACAATACATTACATTATATTTGACACGTGTCGTGGCTGCAGGAGGAATGAATTAAAACGCTGAAAATTAATTAATTCCAACGTAAAAAGTCACTTAATACTGTTGGACTTAATACTATTAGCTATTCTTTAAATTACATTATTTCGCAATATTTCACTTGTAAATAAACACTTTATTATCGCTGGAATACTTTATTTAACTCAGTAATCGCTCCGGTTTATTTCACCTTTTTAGGTAAGAACTTCGTTCGATTATTCGCTTGATATCTGTCGCTTCGCAATTTTACGACTGAGCACACTTTGCAGTGATTTCGCACGGTTATGAACTGTCAATGCGACAAAAACAACTACAACTCCCGCGCCGGTCGTATTTATATCTGAAAATGCAGGTAATTTCATGCTTTATGGATTTTTCTAGTGTTAAGGAGAAGATTCTCGTGGCTTCTAGGCTTTTCTAGGTGTTTCTCGAATGTTTCCCGAAGATTGCAGATCACCCGAGGCCGTTCTCGATTTTTTCGATAGTATTGTGACAAGTGACAAGAGTGCGTTTTCTTTTAGCTTCTCATTATAATATGTAATATGTTAAGAATACATACCTTAAAAATATACAACAATATTAAGAATACAGTTGATTATACAATCACCTTATTATCATAATGAAAGTCATATATTTTCTATTATGAACCCAAAGATGGTGAAAACGACGAGTCGAAAAACTTACAATATTTATATAATTAACCATAAATATAAATTGGCGACAATTTTATTAAAAATTAGCATATCAAAGATAACCTTCGAAAACCTCACTATATAGTGGATTAGTGGATTAAATGTAAGATTTACGTCATTAAAACTTGGGATTTTTGGGTAAAGTAAGTAGATTTGGGGACCCAAGATTTTTGGGTATCATAAATAAATTGTTTTCGGATTTTAGTCCATTGGATTTATCAATTCCATCGATTTCAGGGGAACCACCCCACAGGTGACTGCCGAATTCGGTTGATGAGCTAACTCATGATAATTCGATAATAATAATACAGTTCAAATTATGTAATGTGGCAATTTCAATAATGTGATGGGATTTATAAATTCGTAATATAATATGTAAATGTTTAAAGTACAAAAGTGTAGCGTATAATGTAAATTTGACCGGAAAGTAAAAAATATTTAAACATTAAAACTACTATTTATTGATTAATAAACATGTTTCTTGGCGACTTCGTTAGGATACATCGCATACTTAAAATTTAATTTGGATTTATACACATACACAAAAATAAATTTAAAATAATAACTTACTAGAAATGAATGTGAAAACAATTCTAAAAGGTAACTTTTTTGTTATTTAATAACCAAACCTAATCTTAATCGAAAGGCTAACAAAGACAAACATTTTCCTTTACACATGTGAACTTATTAGTGAAACTAATTTTGTCTCAGTGGAAGCAATCATATTTTTAATTACAATGATTGTGTTCTGACGACATTTTGCACTATCATTTTAGTATAATTGATTATGTTGTGTACTGGTAATAGTATGCCCGAGTCTCAGTTTCTAAAAAAATGTGGTTTCATGTTTTATATTAATGAAAATAGAGTTACTTACGAGTACGTAGTATATATGTCGTGTCAATATTCTTACAATTTTTAAACATAACTAAAAGCTTGTCCTATGAAAATAGGACTAACATGTTGGTCTTTAGGAATGAGATTCGAATCTCCGGCAACTGGATCATTCTCAATAACAAAATTTTCTCTCTTTCTTGATTTTTTATGCAAAGTACTGAGATTTTAAAGTTTTCGAACCCATCCAATGTAGATAGCTTAGATATTCAAAGGCTTTAGACATGTGCGGAGCAAGTGATTTAAATGCAGTTACACCTTGCATCGTTTGATTGCGTAATTCAACCTTCCGTAGGCCCGATGGCAGAAACGTAAGCGACGAAGCGTAACGTTAAAAGCGACGTGTCATTCATCGAAGCGTATTTTATGACGCTCGTGTTAGAGTCGAATTTATATTTCTGGGAAATAAAACATTCACAACACTAGGCCGTCGAGCGGGGCTTGGCAACGATAACACTAGCCATTCTGTATTGTAATTTCGATTTTTTCTGGGCTATTTGTTGCAACGAACTGTAGAGGATTTCGCTACATTCGTTTTTATAATAATTTGCAATTACGTACCTGAATGTTATTTGTTGTTGTTGGAGCGATATGTGAAGGTAGATTAAATAAGAATATCGTACGGATCATATAGGTATTCCCAAAATGTGATAATAAAATCCAATCTTCAGGTTTTTCTTTCAGTCTCCCAATACTTTAATAAATAATCTATATTCGGCTGAAAAATTCGCTGTATTTTGTCAGCTGTTTGGCGTTATTGTGAAAATGATTTGGAAAAGTAATAAATGAGTCGAATTCACATCATGATATCCACGATTTTTTTTTAAAACCTAAAATAGCTAGCACTATGAATTTGATAAATTAAGAATATTCAAGTCATATGTAAAAACAAGAATCTCTATCGCTACTGAACGCAGAGTATAGTATGAACACCAGATTTCATTGTTATTATTCTTTTCGATTTGATTTGGATTATCTATAATTTTTTGAAGTCAATATCATTTGTAAAAATTAAATAATAATAGTTTATTTGAGGTTATCAATGTCTGAAATTGACTTAAAAATTTGCTATAAACCGGATATATAATATGCTTATATAAGAAGCCATAAATTTATTTAATACATACAACTTTAATACATGTTCTTGTTTATAAAATGAAACAATGTCATATTAACAAAAAAGTTTAAATGGAAAAAATGTTAACAAAATGTATTTAGTATGACTGTAAACTTTTCTTTGAGTTCTTTTAAATTCCTCTCCGTTTCATAACGCTATCGCCATAGATAGATCAACAGACAAGAATATGTTAAACAGTATCATAGCAAAATATTCACAATAATTTACACCTTAGTTATTTAAAATCGATAAATACATCATCGTATTACATTAAAAATATTTTTTTCAGAATTTCTCCCGCAAAACTTAAAATTAATACGATAAAAAAAGAAAATGAGGATTGTAATAATAAAGGCATCCGTTCTGAAAAAAAAAACAAGTATTTTTGTCATCACTGATGATAATATTTTTTATGGGATGAAAACCCATCTATTTAATGACAATTGCTTCAGAAACATTATAAACTCCATTTATTCCACAAGTTTCCCGAGGCAGAAAGAGTAAGAAAGTTATCTTTCTAGCAGATATGACTGCTAAGAGAATAAACACGTAGTCTTGCAACCATTAAATATGTTACATAGTAAATGCACCCAATTATTTTGATATTCTTCCAGCTTCTTCAATAGAATATTATTTATGGATTTACATTGTAGAGATTAAACCACAAGATTTTATATTACGTATACTAGAGATCGAGCCACATCATGAATTATCTTATTATCTTAATTCATGTACCATTATAATTCTCGCTTTTAAAGGTAATTAAATTAATAATCTAATAAGAACCTTGTAAAAAAATTCTATTTTCAATTTTTAAAGCGAATTTTTTTTTCATTTATTATTTATTAGCGAAGGGAAAAACTACATTTCAAAGTGAAGACTACAACACACACACTTCCATCAGTTTGAAGACTACAAAGTGTATAGTACATTTGTAGTAAAAAGTACATGAAGTGAACTATTTGTAGTACTAATGAAGTGTAGTAATTGTACTAAAAAATTGTAGAACTATTGAAGTAATTATATTTTTTCCCAAATAAAAAGTTTGGTGACTAAAAGAAAAAGGTCGCCAACCAGATTTCTTCATTTAATCCCAAAATTTTTCAAATCATGGGGGGGGGGGAGTTGTTTCAGTTTCCGGAAATTTCTTCGATCGGTCCCAAAATTTTTTCAAACCGTGGGGGGGGGGGGGGAGGTTGTTTCGATTTCGAAAAATTTCTTCACTTATCTACATCGACTTCCAAAAAATTTCACATAAAAAATGTACCATTTAAAGTGTGTGTTCTTTGTAATGTTCGCTTTGAAATGAAGTGTACTATTTGAAGTATATACTTTCAATGACTTTGAGGTGTGTATAGTTTGTAGAGTGCACTGCACTTCAAAAGGTGTGAAGTGTACTCTTCAAGCGGACCCATCACTATAGTATAATAATAGTTCAACTTTTATTACAAAACATAAGTTAAAAATATTGAAAGAAAAATGCAAACTTTGACATTGAATTTCTCCACAACCATTGATATAAGTCATGGTTGCTTGAACATTTTCGACTCATTATCCATGCAGGTATCCACCTGTAAAATTTTTCCAACTAGCTATGAGACATCCTGTATTTAGTCCCTTTGTTAATTGACGTATATAAAAGGTAGTTATACTTTGAAACTTTATTACTTCTATTTTTTATATCCATTTTTAAAATCTACGGCCGTGAAAATCTAAGAACATCTATTGTCCATTGAAACAATAACAATTTTATTTTCGATCAACATACAAACCATAAAATTGAATAGCCAAAAATATATGTTTCAAACATATTCTTTCCTGAATTTTTCCTAGATGTGTGTGCTATATGTTAATTGATTCTCACAAAAATAATTTTTGAAAATCATTGGATTAGATAATAAAATAACTATAGCTAAAAATTCTGATACGAGCAGAGGATTCGATTTACAGCAGTTTTTCTGATAATTATTTTAAATTGCTTGTTTTCAAAATTCGTTGGGTAAATATTCAAACTCAAGTGGTAATAAGCAAAACCAATACCTAACACATAAGATTGTGATGATGAATAAATGCTAGATATTAGCGATAAATATTATCATATAAAAGATTTTTTATTTTTTTGAGTGCGAACGAAAAATCTATAAAAGATGCAGTGTGCTCTTATTGCTTCTTCTTGTGTATTATATGGCTAATAAGCCCGTGTAAATCGTAAGGGGAGCGGAGTCCCTCGCCAATAGGGGCGGAAGGCAAACTTAACTTGCTTTGAAGATTGAAGATAAGTAATTCAGTAAACATGCGCTATCCTTTTACGCCTGATACTCCTGATATATAGTACATCATATACGGTCGCTCTTATTTATCGATTTTTTCTCTACTTATATATCAGTTAACATTTTTAAAAATTAAATGATTTACTATCTGTCTGTTCTTTATACAATCCTACAATTTAAAAGATGTACTGTCTCCGTCCGTTTTTACCTTACAGTCCAGCTCCAATTCTATCTCCAATTCTTTCTCCGATTTGAGCGATTTCATGCGAGAAAAAAACTCTGTAAAAACTGTAAATATATCCTCGATACATAAATTATCCATTAATTAGAAAATAACATAACTAAAAAAGAAAACAGTCGAATAAATCAAAAAATAACAATTTCGCATGATTCCGACTCCTCTTAAAATATCTTAAATTAACGACGTCGACTTTGCAGCTCTGAACTTACCCCACGTAAAACATAGCATTCCCGCAATATAAACGTTTAGATAAACACGTATTTGAATTCAATTTGAAGAATGCAAGTGAATAGAGATCGTGGATTGGCCGATTTCGGCTGGTGAGCAAATCGAGAAAAATGCATTTGAGTTGTAGATAGTAGAGTAGCAATTGTAGATTATTTAAGATTTAAATATTTTTGTCACGTCTAAAGTAAGCTTCCAGAGTATGAGTTTTTTTGCTAAAATTTCTTTTTAATATGCACTCATAAATATGAACATAATTACAAAGTAAAACTGTTTTTTTTTTGAGACACAGTAGGTATTTTTGTCAATTTATTGAATTCGTATGAATTATTTCTTGAAAAGAGGTAAGTGCTTTAATTTTCGGGAAAGAATGATATCTTATCCACGACAAAAACACGTCCTACGTTACCGTAACGTAAAGAATAAAAAAGCCGTAAAACGCCCGATCGGAAGTATTCCCTTCTCTATCTCGGTCAATCTTGAAAAATACTCCAAATAATCGATATTCCCCGCGGCATAAACAACATATATATCGTGTACGTCACGTTTTCGTGTACATGTAGGTATTTGCCCACTCGATATTTTATAAAACCAACTTCAGGCTCTTAAATGACAACATTAAGGTTTAGTTTATTCATAACCAAAACGATTACATGTATTTTGAAATGTTTCAATGCTGCTTTATTATATTATATAAAAAGAAAAATTAAAAAATTAAATGTATGAATACTTTCATATATGGCCATTGGTTATATTATAATAAACCAACCGGTTACGGAATAATCTGTTATGTAAGCAGGACTAATAAATACTTGTATTTAAATATAAAGTTATTATTTTTGTCAAAATTGATTATTTGAATTTTGTATGTAGCGCGTAGCCGAGCAAATAATTTGTAGTTTTTGTCATTTAGGCCCGAATTCAGAATAAATACTTAGATGATTTAAAGCGTAGTTTTCAGTACAAAATAATACTTTAAAGTCATCTATGTATTGACTTTGAATTCGGGCCTTATTTTTTAATTTTAATGTAATGAAGGTATTATAAATCTGGTGAGTCATTAGTGTATAAACATCTACCTTTACGTATCTATAATGCCATTTATTTTTAACCATGATTAATTTATTAATTAAGATTAAGGCAGAGCGAGCAATCTACCATCTTGCTTTTCCTTCATTTACCTGTATAGTGAAATTTTCATACAAGTATATAATGCTGAATTTTTCGAGTTTCAATTTATTACACTGATTTTTTATTTACTTTATTACACACCTTTGTAACAACAATTTTTATTGCAAATATTCAATTTAATTTTAAATGAAAAAGTTACCCTTATGATAATTCACAAGTATTAATAACAAATTAAAATTAGCAAATTCAATAATAATAAAATTAAGAAGCTAAATTAATTGAAACTGCATTTTCACTTCAGGTTTGAGTGGTGAGTATTCTCCGGCAGGAAATTTTTTATTTTATTTATTAAACGAATATTTAAATATTTTTTAAATCAAATTTTATATAGGGTTTACATTTAACTTTTATTTTAGCCAACCAGTCTATAGTTACATTTGTACCACTTCAAAAACAAATATTAATAATTTAACTCCTTAAAGTGTTATCAATTATATTTATAATCTCCCCAGACATCGTATTATTGTAATAATATACATTTTTATCCAATATGTAAACATCAATTATGAGAATCACGGCAAAGAATTATAACTTCTACCGCTTGTACTTGTACACGCTTCTCCAATTTTTTGATTCAGTTAGATAGACTGTTGTATGGATTAAAGATGGAATAACCGATTCACGATTTACGAATCTGACATTTGAATAAGTGAATAATTTTATATTGTTTCGCTTATTAAATCGCTCCAAGTTGAGTCACTTTTATTCGAAGCTGAATTGGGAGATATTGTACAATTTAAACAATGCTGACGGGATGATAAATGTGACCTGCGAAAGGAATCGCTCCCTGCTTCGGATGAGATCCCGTATCAAAGTGTTTGCGGGCCGGATCGGTGTCTTTGTATTGAAGGAAATTACTCGTCAGAAAATCCATTTTCTTCCTCATTTCCTTCCTCTACGTGGACAACAGAAGCAGTCAGGATGGTTATTTGGGCCTTTGATTTGATGTTCTATTGTTTATGTAAATATCTACATTTTGAAAGTCATTAAACGAATATTTTAGACTTAAATATTTAATTTTCCGATACAATTTCTCAAACGAGTTTTATGAGAAATAAATAAAAACACTGTAACACTTATAAATATAGATATTTTAAATAACTATTGACCCTGCATGTAATTTTAAAACAAAATAAAAAAATAATTTTAATTAATTAAAAACTTTGTATGAACCACTTGGAGAAATGATAATTAAATTAGGTAAAACGATACACTTGTGAGGATGGTTGTAACGGGAATATTTAGAAAAGAGAAAATAGTTAAGTTATTAATTAATAAAAACTTAGTGTAAACCACTTGGAGAAATGATCATTAAATTAGGTGAAAAACATCTACTACCTAACCAATTTTGTCAGTCCCTAACCAATTAAGTATTTGAACCTAATCAATGTGAAAATTCTCTATTAAAAATAGTCAGTTTAATACTTCACATGTCGATGAGAGATACTGTTTCTCTCGAAACCGAAGAAGTAAAACAAAAAGCTATTATTAAAGGCACGTAAAGGTAATAAAGTTTTTAACCTAATTTTATCATGAATTACATCATGAACTATAATTTTAATGCCAAATCCATCAATAATATACTTGGAGCAACTTTACGTCTACAGGTTTCGATAATAATTTCGATAATAAAATTCGATTAAACTCACGTAAAGGTAATAAAGTTAATCTTTTTAACCTAATTTTATCATGAATTACATCATGAACTATAATTTTAACGCCAAATCCATCAATGATATACTTGGAGCAACTTTACGTCTACAGGTTTCGATACAACTGTATCGTCGTCAGGACGGACTCATACTAACTTAAAGAAATTAATTTTTAACAGCGGCGTGGCTACTACAGTTTTGGTGGGGAGATTGACAAGTAGACACGAAAACGGGGAATATAACAAACAGATTTTTTTAGAATTTTACTTAAATCTTAAATAAAGAAATTTAAAAAATAAAATTTATTTTGACGATGCATATCCTAATGTCCGATCAAATATAAAATGTATTTTTTTCTACTTCCGCTTTCTAAAATTCCCAGAATTCCCAAGATTATAGAAAATCAATCAAAAGCAGGACCTTTGCAAACATATTTCTGAATTGACAAAATTCTTGATATGTTAACATGTGTTTTCTAGGAATTTATCGACTTTGAATTCCAATTTTCTTAGCGAATATTTACGATCTATTTATATTGTATATATTTTTGAATTTTTTTTACAAAGTCGGCATTTTGAATGAAACATTTATTTTGACATACATATTATGAGTTACTGCGTTATATTGGCAGATCTTTCCGTTCTTTGATGTCAAAAGAAATTCTATGGTATTATCTTTCTTAGAATATTGTTTTACAATTATAAGAAGTACCTACTTACGGAAAAAATGTCATTCCAGGCATTCCACAGTTCGCTTTCGATTTTTATTAAACTTAAGAGACATTTTTCGGCGTATTTATATATACATTATGTAAGAGTATGTTTACTGTGAGTTTCTGCTATTTATATACTCGTGTTATATAGCCGTGTTATCTGCAGTAGCTGAGAGGAATATTGATGCCTACACCAATTAATTAATCCTATACCAATTCCATATTCGTCATTGTTCAATTTATTACAAATTAATCGAATTGAAGAAATCGCAATTTTAGAACATATTTTTCTAATATTTACAACAAATTCGGTATATAAACCAATAAGAAAGACATACAAAAAATATCTGTCTAAAAGTTAAGTCTCAAATTTTTCGTAATCTTAACTTCACGATATTGTGACCTCCCCGGAATCGAACCCGAAAACTTCACTTCTATATACTTGCAAAAAATTTAAACGTATAGTTTTTAAAAAGTTTAGAAACTTTATAAATATTTCTTTATTATTAATCTTTTAAATATATTTTTTATGTAAGTCAATGAAAAAATTTAGTACCTATCTACTAGTCTTTGCTAAATCAATTACTTATACTTTTTATAAATATATACTTACAACCCGATTACAAATGTCGCAGTTTTTAGTATTAAAATGTATTTTTTTACATTTTGATTTATTATTTTTACAATTATTTAATGTGTAATTTATTGTGCTTCGATCTCCCTGCACTTTAATTAATAAGACATTTACGGAATTTGATTGCTTACACCACAGGCGTTGCTAATAAATCTTTATTTTTATCTTCTTCTTCAAAAATAGCAAAATAATTTTGTGATGACATTATTAATATAATTAATAAAATAAATTTAGTTTTCGCCACTTTTTTATATTAAAAATATCAACATGTTCTAAGGCCTATGGCCCCTTCGTCAGGATATAATTGTATAGATATATTTATATGATAAGTAAGGTTTTTTTATTAATTATATCTTTATTTTTATTTCTAATATTTTTAAAATTAATGCATATTTTAATCCAAACCCATCTCCATCTCATCTTAATTCGCCTACTCCTTTCTCTCCCATCCCTGTGGAACTATTTTACTGCTTTTTTCTTTACATTCCTTTTTTATTTTCTTAGCTGTGACTTCGTTAATCTTATAATATAATTAACGCTAGCGTTTAAACATTTGCTTGCCGACTTTATTATGCTGTGGCTGTACTGACCGCTGCGCGGCTGATAGTGGTCACTATTATGTATGATTTACTATCGTGTGCGCGATTAACTATAGTCCATTGTCTGCTGCTTTTCATACGATTTGGTTATATTTTGAAACTGGTAATGGCAAAACCACGCACGCATTATGCGTTCTTGAAGAAATCATAATGTAGATGTTACGTCGCCTTGTATAATCTAGTTTAAAATATTTACAAACATTAGAATTAAACGTCAAAAATGTAATTGTCCACAAAAAAAAATTCCTTAAAAAATAAAAGTTTCGATGTGAAATAATGTATTTATAATATTTTACACATTAAATAACATCTAAATGTATTTTTAAATAATTTGTACACCTCGATTTAAAAGAAAATACAATGGAAAAAATGCATTACTCAATGCATACTTAGTGCAATCGTAACATACATGATTCGCTGCCACGGATATTTTCGACTTTGACTTTTTCCAACTTTGGTATTCTAAAAATGTTCTCAGGTATTTACGGCCGTTTAGAATCTACTGCGTGTAGTTTTCTGAAAAATTCTGCTGCCTTTATCTCTCCTGCCTACTTTATATTCTAACCTTAAAATTCTATTCTTTTATATTTTAACCCTAAATATTAAACGTTATAAATATAATAACCCACAGAAAAAATAAAATTGATGTAAGAAAATAAATTAATTTTTGAAGCTGTCAATGAGAAAAACGTATTTAGCGCAATCGTATATAAATTCTCTTATCCGTGCTAATTTAGAGAAATAATTTACCTAATTGGCTCAATTTTTATGCTTCTCTCATATTGTTTTTTTTTACTTACCACCGATAAGCTGTTTGATTCCCCCGAATAAAATAGAATAAATGAAACGACAAAATATGTTTAAGCGATTTATCTAGAATATAAATTTTAAAACTTTTATTACATAGCTTTATATCGGCGGTCCCAACGTATACTATGGAACAGTGGCGTGCAGCGCGTAAAAGCAAAAAAGCTGTGCATTAGTAAAGATTCTGGGAAACAAATATTAGTTAAATAATCCTTATTATAATAAAAAGTCGATTTAAAATTCTAGCCGTAATTCGTTCTACGACTAGATGTTTTATTTCCGACGTTTCTGTAGGTATTCAACTTCATGTCAATTCATAAATTATCTCACTTGTTTGCGCCCAATAAATTTGTTCCATAGATCTAGTCAAGTCGAGAAAAAACTCGTCCTGAACCGTGTATTTTGACCCATCTTTATGTCTGCGAGTTTTTTGTAGTAGATAAGTAAATTTTTCATGGAATAGCGTGTTTCTTCGAAAGGTCCAATGTCATGTGAGACCTGCGCGCACGTAACTTGTAGAAATTATATTTTGTACAAATTTCACACAAAACTTATTGTGAATTCTATTTCTCTTTTCTATGGTGAATTTCATCTATCAAATCACAATAATATGATCTTCATATCATGTTGAGTACGTTTGTTCTTTTCTTTTATTATTTTTATATGAATTACTGAGTTTAACAGTACAACTTCAATCCGTTTCTATTTACATGAATTAGTTTATGGTAATTTTTTAATTAACTTCGTAAAATTTTTAAACATTTTAAACGCAATATGAAATTTTTTATTTACGACGATATTGTCATCGATGATATCATAATATGTTTGATTTTTTTTGAAAAGAAACGTATACCTTAAATTAGTATTCCCGATTTAATTATAAATAAATAGTTTTCGAAATATTCTGAAATTTTTCGCCATATTACCTATAAATAAAATATTTATATATTTAGAAAATCCTCGTTTACAATATTTCTTTAATAGTGCAGTTATTTTTGTGGATTAAAGCTACGCAGAATGGTTCATTATATACAGTTAGATAAATACAAAATATGTATATATATAGGTATATGCGAATATATTTTTTTTAAATATAGGTATATAGTCTGTCATGGCATTACTTAAATTTATATCCACTACACGCCACTGCTGTCAAATCTTCAAAAAATTGATTTTCGTTTTACTATTTTAAAGCATCCGATTTACTTTTCGGATAACGTTAAAAAAATGTTTGTTTTTCCTCTAGTACATGCTTTACTTAACTCGAAGATTATTATTTTTTTAACTTTATCTGAAAATATTGAGTGAATGGAATGTTTTAAGAGAGTAAAATGAAAAAGAATTTTCTTAGATTCGACAGCATACGTCGGGACTGTCGATATGTTTCTTATCATTTCTTATCATTTCTATGTACGCATACAAATTGTAGCAAAAAGTCGCTAGATACATGCGGATTATATAACTTCTTGCAATATACAGCAGATACACTCTAATATTACCGAAGTTCTCTGATACGAATCTTTTCCTTGCTACTATTTTCCCATTTCGCGTAGGTACGGTCACATAATCTTTCGCTACATATTTCTATTAGAGCCTGCCCTGCCGGCTCCCGAGCCGAGAACTCGCTCGCAAAGAGAACATCTTGTAATGAAGGAATATTTTTCCACTGCACATATTGCTTGACTTTTCACGCCATACATCATGACAAAACGAAGGATAAAACTACACAAATTCATGCATGTCACGTTAAGCTGTAAAACATTTAAAAGATTTGTTGAGAAATAATCTGTTTGCATTGCAGCTTTTCCTTAAAATATTAAAGAATTTTTTTAAGGTTAAGTTTGTTAATTTATTTTTTATTTTTCTTATATTACTTGATCGCCGCTTTCATTTGATCTACTTAATAAATTTTGCATTTTTATCTGAATATTTTGAGTATGTCCAAATTTAATATATAAAAAGGAGTTAAAAATTGAAAATAATTTTCAAGCGTATTCTAGTATAATGTTAATAATTAGAAACAAGGTGCGCAAGTTTAACATTTATACAACTTCCAAAAAAATAATAGATATGGCAGTCTGTCACGGGTGAAATTGTGATTACATTGTGACACATTGATTACAAGTGATTACATAAACCAGCAGTATGATAAGTCGTAAGCCCTACTTTCCCTCATAAAAAATAGCTTCGTCCCTATGAGATATCTATATATATAGGATTGTAGAGAACGTGAGGTCGAATATGATTGGTTAAAATCGAATCGGTCAAAAACTTATTTCTACGATATTTCGAATTTGCGTATTCGTATGTTGGTTACTTAAACTTAATTCTTACTTAAAAGTTCACATTTCACTTTTACTTTTCTTAATCGTGTTTAAGTATTTTACAGGAACATACATAAAGTACACTAATGTACATACTCTAACATCGCTTTTTCTGATTTATGAATAACACAATCTACATATATATTGAGAATGGCATTTATTCACGGAATTGGCGATAACGTCATAGAAATTATTCATGATAATCATTAAAGTGAGTGAAATATAACTTATGTTATTTCTATTTGAGGTATATATTATTTACCTGCCGATGAGAGGTTATGTTGCTCTCGAAACTCGAATACCATTTTATTAAACTCAAGTATAGAAAATATTGGCACAATCTACGTTTACTGTTTGTTGTGTATTGATTAGTAATTAAAATAACGAAACAGCGTAAAAGTTTGCGGTCTAAATACTAAAAAAATTTTACTGTAGATACAAAGCACAATTAATACAGAATGGGCTTTTGAAATCACACCAATAGTGTAAATTGATGATTGCCAACGAAAAGGCCATATTGCTAGCGGTCATCCAATTAACTATAAACATTTTCATTCTATAAATGCTTTTATGTTATGTATTCATGTAATATATTCCTTTGTCTATTCTTTGTAAAAGTTATATTTTTATGTTTTTTGCTTCGAAATAGAATCGATCCGCTTTTAGATTTTTTCCTTGGATAAGTTTGGGATAATAAATATATATTTTTTTTAAAATGATAAATGTTTCTACCTTTTTTATTCTCAGACACAATACGTTAGAATATTTGATCAATACAATCAAAATTTCTTGTTTGTATGACGCTAAAATATTCGATCGTATGAATGAATTTACGACAATTAAATTCAACTCCAGTAGAAGCGAAGAATTTATTCAAGATCGTGATTATTTAGGAAATCATTCACACTTTGAGTAACAAGATAGCTGGGATATCAAAAATTACACTGTATCTTTAAGGGAAAGTTTAAAGAATGAAATCGAAGAGAGCAAAAAATATATGAAATCAATTCCTCGTCTCTCGCAATCTTGGAAAATAGATTTTCTTTTATACGCTACATATGTACAAGCCATGAGAGCGCCGCATCGAACATATCAGCCTTAATTCTCTCTGGGTATACCAATTCGTCCCCTATATGTCTCCGAGCTGTTTTTATACATTCACTGTTGAATAATAAGATTTGTCGATTTTTATCACATCGACGCCAACAGGCAAAAGTATGATACCATTCAGAAGAAATTGTTTGAGAAATAAACATTTCTGCTGGATATCTCAATGATAGCGAAAGGCCGAAAAAATCGATATTATTAAAAGATAAAAGAAATCCCAGAATACAAATGTTAAAATAATTTTCTTTTGAGTCATCAGTGAAAGAGTATTGTCAACGGAGAACTTTTTTGTCCCGTTGGTCGATTCCATTCAACGTGCGTCAAGGAAATAGACGGAGTGTTTTGAATACTGATTACTGGAGTCCAACATCTAATGGAAATACCTGAGCCGTAATATTTTATTGCCCGCCTAAGATAGGTTATTAAATAATGCTGTAACTCCGTAAAGCCGTTTTATATTCCATTCACCCGATAGAATCTTATCTGCGCCAGTCCAAATTGAAAAACATGATGGCAAGAAAATGTGATATAAAAAGAAATCACGATACACTTGGCACTAAAGTATTTTTCAATAAATAAACATTAAAGATAATGTATTTATTTATTATCGTTTTGATTATCAACTAACGATTGTGAGTCGTTGAGTGAAACTCCACCGCCGTGTTTTTCATAGCATAATGTATATTTTTAAAACTTTTGACAAATTTATTCCAAAAACATTTTATTATCCGCCACCCTAAGAACTAATTCATTGTTTTATGTTATATCTTTCTTCTGAAATAACTCCACCATACTGCATCATTTAGACGTCATCATTCTTGTTTTATATGTTTATTTTTCCCTTGTGTTTTAAATATAAGTTTAAGTAATTATTTTTTTATTTTTTGTTTAATAATTTATAAATTATAATTTAATTGGTTTATATTTACAATACAAGGAAAATTAACTTTAATTTTATTCCTTTTAAATACTTGTGCTAATTGATTCACGTTTAATCAATTTATTTTTACGATTATTTATTATTTATATAATTAATAAAACATTTTATAAAAAATTACACTCACTGTTTAAGGCCCGGTTGCTTCAAGTTGGATTAAAATAAAAGTTCGTTTAAATCATACATTTTTACGGAAACGGATCATTTGATTGGTGGGGAACGCAAAAATCTATGCTTTAAATGAACTTTTATTTTAATCCAACTTGAAACAACTGAGCCTTAGGATAGATTTAAAACTTTAAATAACAATAATTATCAAATTACATTACAAACAGTAGATACACTTGTATACCACTAATTTCATTATTTTTTTCAAATCAAATTTAATGTCAAAGCATACGTACATAATATGTGGTTTAGTTTTTTTTAGGTTTAAAATATTTTATAAACTAAAATCTTTTTCAATTCATGTAATGTTATAGATAAATGAAAAAAAGGACAGATGATAAAAAATGCAATTTTTTAAAATAAATTAAGCTAAATTGATCGTCAAGGTCCCTGACGCTTGTGAAAATTTTGGTAATCATTTGGCGCACCGTTTTATTTATTTTGCTATTTCTATATATTAACGGATTAATTGGGTTTTCAGGGATTACAGGGTTGTTGCCTTTTTGTTGCCTGCTTTGTTGCAAGTTGATTGCAGTTGATATCTTAACCTACAATCAACTTTTTTGATATTCATGATATTTTTTTTTTTGTGTGTTTACTTTCAATAGTCTGCCGTTTGCTTGTAATTTATATATTTTTTGTATTATTGCTCAAAAAAATCTGTGTGTTCTTTTCTGTAATGTCGTTCAACATTGTTAAAGTGTGCTTTTGTAGGTATACTTAATCAATGTATAAACATCTTATCAAATCTATTCTATTATTGGTTCAACATTTCTTGCTACATTCTTCATTACTTATAATTTTTGTTATTTACAAATTCAACTAATTGAAAAAAAAACCTTTCTGCGATTTTATTTACGTAGCTGTTTTAATTATTTACGTGTCTTCATAAATTAAAATATTCTTAAATAATTTTTATTGTGTCTCTTCCGTATAAATTTCTTCCAAAATAGAGTTTTTCTACAGTTTTCGACAGGGGCGTGCAGTGAGAACAAGAAGCATGACTTTTATTTTTGCATATATTTAGAAAAATACGAAATTAAATATTTATCTGGCAGAATATTATTAAATATTAAAATCTGAATACTGTGTTAACGATTGTGATTGTGAATGTTATGAGATATATCTGTAATTTCGGTTTCTTTTCAAAATATATGCTTAGGAAAAGTCATGCTTTTTATTCTCACTGCACGCCCCTGGTTTGCCAATCAATTCGGAAAACCTGCATAATTTAGTCGTTATGCTTACCGTATTTGTACAGAAACATATTGCTATATATTTTCTTAAGTCAATTTTATCGTAATCATTTTACAAAAATAGTTTCTTTATATATATATATATATATATATTTCGGAATTTATGTTTAGAAATGTTTTACAAAAATTTGAACCTATTGATTTTAGGTTACGGTTAGGTTTGCGGTAGTTCCGCAGCATCCAGGCTACGGGTCCATGCGGCGTGCGATTTGTATTATTTAGTATGGACGCCGTTTCACCAGCCCAGCAAGTGAAAAAAGGTTTTAAATTTATTTTATTTTAAAATTGCAAGTTTTGAAAGTGTTAAAGAAAACGAAATTTAATAGAAGTCTCGGTCAGTTTATAAAAAAAAAACTGGACCTATGGAAGTCTCATAAAAAAAAAAAAGATTAAGTTCGACGTTAATGACACAAATTATTGTAATTAGTAACTCAAAATATAGCTTCGTTCCTTATATTTTTCGAAGTGTGCAAATATAATTCTTTCCTTTGTTTAATTAAAAACGCTTTGATATCCATGTTTCGTTAAATATATTCGTTTTTTTAAAAGGTGTCGATATGTACATATTTTTGCTTCTTGTTCCCAGCAATAAAATTAAAATATGTTTATATTATGAAGGGCAGTGGCGATTCATGATAATTTTTTATATCATTTAATTATTACTACTTATTATCTACTCAAACAATTATATGAATAATAATGCCCTAATATTATTATAAATATGTGATTATTAATACGTTTGTATTATCAATATTAGCGTCGAAGATAAATAACTAACTAAAACTAAACTACCATTCTACCTGCATCCGAGAAGACTGACTTTGCGTTTAAGATAGTGGAACTATGCAAATGACAATAAATTTCATTTTTGTAAATGATACGTTTATTTGTCATTTTTTATCATATATCAAAAACCAAACTTGACATTAAAAAATACACATTTATTTGTCTTTTTTTATCACATATCAAAAACCAAACTTCACATATTCAAAACTTAATTCTTTTACGCAATTTTTTGAAAATTTGTATATCGGAGTACTTTTTTTTGATGAATTATTTATTATATGTTACGATTTCTTCCAAATAATTTAATTTTTGTTCACACAGAATCCATGAGTTAGCTCGTAAAATATATTTTGTTATATTTGTAAGGTATGTGTGTAAAACACATACCTTACATATATAACAAAATATATTATACAGCGAAAAATGATATAATACAGCTGTGGTTACTGTATTAATTTTACGCGGTCGTAGAAAAATAACGTATCATAACAACGATTGATTTGTACAGCAACTACACTGCCACCCATTTATTTGAAAATACCGGCATATCAAAGTCTGCGCATATCTCATACCATCTTCAAAACCTTCACTGGCTTAAATTAATATTCAGAGAGGATCGAATATAAGTTATAGCTCACAACATGGCCCCTCAATACATACCGACTTCTGCATTCCATTTTCCGCAAATAACAGACAACTATCTCTTCGATCAGCATACACATCTAATACAAATAGGTTAGTTGAAGTAAATCGTGTCCACAAAACCAATTTCGATGACCGTGCTTTCGGAGTGGCTGGACCAAATTTGTGGAATAAACTACCTAATAAATTGAGACAAACAGCCAGCTTACCATAGTTAAAAAAACATCCAAACTGAGACAATCATATAAAAAACACTACGTAATGTTTCCCACTCCTAGTATGTACTCTGCGGAAATGCCTGATTCCTTCTAGGTATTATTATATCCCAGCTATTTTAAATGTTAATTCCATTTTTCGCATGTCATTTAATCAATAAGTGATAGTAAACAAGTGTTTTTAGCCAGTTAGTTGTTTTGTGTGAAGCGCCCTTGAGGTGAGTACTCACGAAAACGGCGCTATATAAATGATCCAACTATTATTATTATTATATAATGCTGGATGGGTTGTCATGGATGTCGCGTTTAATATTCTATAATGCGTCACACAACTTGCGTGACGGAAAGATGACATTGCTTTGAATACTCAGTCCGATGCCGGAATCTTTGCTGGAAGTTCATTAATAATTCCGGCAGGTAACGGAATCGTGCATCCACGCTGCACCTCCAAGTTGAGCGATAGGCGATTGAAATACGATAGGCACATAGGTTATATATTATTCTTCATACAAGATTCATAAATAAATTTTGTAGCCATCAATCAACACTTTGACTAAGTGTCCCCGTATAAAGCTTACAGGCTTAACATTCGAGATGTGGATCTACAGAAGTATTTTATACGTTTTACTCTTTCGTATAATAACTCTTTTTACTATTTGATTCTATCTTATACAGGATGTACCAGAGCTAGCAGCAGAAACTTTGCCGGTAGATTCCTGCCTGTGTTTTGAGTCTAAAATGTTCAAGCAACTATGGCCTTATATCAATTTGCATTTTTTTTCAATATTTCTTACTTATTTTTGCAAAAAGTTGAAGTATCATTTCAGTAACTTAAATCGATTATGAAAAATTCATTCGCTTTAATAAAAGTTGAATAAAATGATAAAAACCTTGCAAAAATTGAAAAAGTTATTTTTTACATAGTTTTTATCATTTTATTTTAGTTGTATTGCAGCAAATGAATTTTTCATAATCGATATTAGTTACTGTAATAATAGTTCAACTTTTTACAAAAAAATAAGTCAGAAATATTGAAAAAAATGCAAACTTTGGTATTGCATTACTATTGATATTAGGTAATGGTTGCTTATGCATTTTAGACTAACAACATAGTCAGAAATGTCCCGGCCAAGTTTCTGTTGCTAGCTCTGGTACACCCTGTATATTTATTTTCTTTTATGTATTTCAATATTTTTTGATATATGTATATATTTTTCATTTATATTGTTTTTATACAGTATTGTCTTACATTATTAAAATATTGAATTGTCAATTATAACTTCCTCAAAATAGGTTTAACCTAACGGGACGTTATACGCTTGTGTAAAAAAATGTGATATATAAATTGTGTTAATATAAAATTAATAAAGAAAACAAAGTAAATAATAAATAAAAAACAAATTAATATGTAGGTATGTTCAAAGAACACTTTTACTGGGTTTTGTCCCCAGATGGATGATTAATTAATAAGATAAACTATAGAAGTCTCACAGAAATGAAGCTCTGAATATGAGAAACGTGTGTGGAACTCTTTTTATACGATGGCCAGGGCTTACGCCTGTGTGAGCCTGCTGGAGTAAAAAAAAAGAATTAACTATTAATTATATTGCTCATTACTTCAATTTCAAAAATATAGAGGTATTAGCTGCGAAAATCTAAGCAAAATACTACAGATGTCTCTAGCATTGTCCATTCAAATAAACGAAAGATTATCAGTTTTGAACATATATAGATCTTAAAGAGTTAAGATTACGGTCGTAAGACATATAACTGTTAATGGTTACAGATATTTTATACGAACCGAATGTTTTTCCGAGAGACAATTCTCGACGTTTCGTTGAAGTCGTGTTTAACGAATCGTCGAAAATTGGAGAAAGACCTGATGACGTTGCACACTACGATCTCTATCCACACGGTTCGTATAAAATATCCGTAACCATTCACAGTTAAATACATATACAGAACTTTCAAAATTTGATAATGTTTGGATGTTCTTACGATGGAATTGGTGAACGTTGCATTGTGTAGAGGAATCAATAAAACCAGTTCGTACAGGTTGTAACCCCTGGGCTATCATATAAAAAAATTCACACACGTATTCATAGCTTCGTCTCTGTGAGACTTCTAAAATTTATCTTACGGGGCTTTGTCAAACGCAAATAATTTTTAATTTTTTTGTAAATAGGTACTCCTGTAACATATTCCGTTACATGAAATGTCTCGCGTGCATCGCAAAATTAATTGAGTAAATGAGTAATATATTATAAAAGCCTGGGCTTTGAGCGTTCATTTTTTTGTAATCTGCACCAGAGAGTCACGGTGTTGGAGTCGGTTAGTTTTTAAATAACTCAAAAGCTCTCGTTATAATAAAGGTTCTGCTCGTTATGATGAAATTACAGCCCAACTGCGAGCGAAAACAAAAAAAAATATAATCACATTTAACACAACATTCTTAAGGGGTAGGTACATACACCATCTTGACATTTTCTAAAAATCTTTATTTTTATCTTATATCTTGAAGTATCAAAAAATTCCGAAAAATTGTTAAAGCAATTTTAAGCGAGCACGGTAGGTAATTTTTATTTTATTAATTCCATTATTCTTTGGCGTGGAAATTTTGTGCTAATTTTGCATACATCTTACTAATAAAATTATCTACGATTTGATGCGCTGTTTGCTTATAGTGATGTTTTGCGTTTGAATTTTTTAAAATAACTATTATATAAAAAATAAAAACTATTTTTTCAGTCACATCATAAGACATTAATTAACATTTTAATTTCACTCAAACCTGGCGGCATGACTATCTCCACCGTCTGCGTATGTCACGGAGAAGAGCCTTTGCGGGACAGCACAATTTACGCCATTTACAATTTTCAAAAATTTTTTTTAATGAAAAATATTAACCAATGTATGCCTTATATAAGTAATGATAATAAAACGAATGAACGAATTTTGTATGTGAAATAGTTCAGTTATATTTTTTTAATTTGAATTTATTTTTTGATATCTCGAGGCAGCGCAATCCCTTTAATGCAGCTCTGGTCAGCTCAGCTGCAGGCGCTAGTTACGCGATGCACTTCACGGAAGAATGACTGCCCGCATAAATGTATCCGTTAGGAATGTGCATTCGGTATTGATGATTCGCACTCGCCCTAACTTCGACTAAAGTACCTTAATTCAACGACTCGTAGTTCTGACCTGGTGTTCGATTGTAACAATGATTGTTTATTCATTGTTCAACGAGTGGGCGTAGTTCTGCAAAAAGAATCCAAACCCAAAAAAACATGGAACTGAGACTTCTAAAAATTTGAACCTACAAAAACCTAATACATCGATACATTATTGCATAGGGCTCATTTTATATATGTTTATTTGTGTTTTTTTAATTTAATAAATTAGAAAAACTTTTATTTACGAAGATATGACGTTTTAACAGGTTGGATTATTTCTATAAAATGTCATTTTATATGCGGGTTTAATGTTCTATGAATTTGATAATACCACAAAATAAAAATTATTATGTGAGGCGTAAAAATGTTCAAGTCCCTTAGGTGTTTTCTACAAAATTATTTTCGTGCAGTAAGAGTACCTACAATTAAAAAGCTGTATAATGTGTCCATACCGCATGGATGTTTTTAACCTATAATTTTATTTACCAAGGATTTATAAGTTTTAAGCCACATAAAACAATTGAACTACTTTTTTTAGTTTAAAAGTTTTTTTTTTATAAATTTTGAATTTATAAAAAAAAAAACTATAGGGCTTAGAACTTCGACGTTTTCAGTATATAACGATATCGCATTAAACTGTCCAAAATCGTATATACCTAATTTTTATCATTTTGCGGGTTGGTCGCTTTCTACATCCAATTACCAATCACAACAGCACTTCAAAGCCCAGACAAAATGAAACATAAAATGTTCAACGCGACACATTATTCATTGTATGACAGCAACGAACTACGTTAAGAAATATTTTTTTATCTTATAATTCATGGATTTTAGTTTATAAAAATAACAATAATAATCTTTACTTAAAACAAATAAATAATAATATAAAAGGAGATTAATTTTTGAAAGAGGGCCTTAGTACCTACATAATGGATAAACGTCCAATGGAATAAGGATAAAGGAATATATATAAAGGGGACTTTTATCTAGTAGAATAGATTTCGTTGTCTAAGTGCCACTACGGTATTATAAAATACCGATCCCGAAGTCATTCGGTTCAACAATCGAATTTCTTTTCCTACCGGCATGACCATTGGCGAGGCAGTCCTGCAGGCGGGGAGATAAAACTGAGGCAACCATCTGGAACATGAAGACACACATTTTCCTAAATGGGAGCGTTTTCCAGGGAACCTCGCATTTATCCGAAAAAGTCAGTAATAAGGTGTCTTTTGCGAAGAAACTTAATCATCAGAAATCATTTCCACTAACATTAGTGATGCTGGCCACAGCAGTGTGACCTGAAGCGTCGACTACGAGAAAAATCAATCCTTGATAAAACCCGGAAGATTTTTTTAATATCTTCCGAAGACCTAAGAGTGAATATATTGACTGTCGCCAATACGGTTTGACTTAATTTTAAGTATCTAAGTAAAGCAAAACTTACTCACGTGTTTTGAAATATTATTTTAAGTTCTCAGTAAACGGCGCGTGTTTTGGCTTGCGTATATGATTGCATTTTATGCGTTATTTATGTTAAAAATTTGTTTGAGTGTGGAATATTAAAAGAGTAAATCTTTTTTACAATGGTTTACCATAGATGTTTTAGCGGTTTTTTTAATATTTGCTGCGATCGAAGATAATAAGCTAATTTTCGCAATCATGTCTCTCAAAGAGTAAGAACAGTCTCGATAATAATGGCACCATTGCAGATCTGGACGTAATTACAAATCCTGCGTGGAAGGACTATTTGGATGTGGGAAGAAGGGCGAGGAGGTGCAGATGAACCTTTATTTGAGGAGCATCATTGCAAGGTATACAAAATCATACATTATATTATTTTTTGCTCTCTCAGAACTATGTTTTAATTAAGTTCTTCGTTACAGCCGTGGATAATCTTTTCACGATACAGAGGCATTAACGAGAGGCATTGGAGAATATAAAAATATTTCTATACCTATAAAACTCAATTTCTGTCTGTCTGTATGTCTGTCTGTTCTCTATACAAATCCACACCGTTTGTCCGATTCAATTCAAAATTTGCATACTTATGCTTTGGGACCCGGTGGGTAACATAGGCAATATTTCCCTCCTATTATCATACTCCTTCCCCTCCCCCTGACATATTTTCGATGCAACTCTATACCGTTCGAATCAATACTTTGTTTTCCCCAAAAATTTATTTTCAACTTAATCCTTAACCCGTGCAACGCCGGGTACGAACAGCTAGTTAAATAATAAGTTATAGTTATGCAATAACAAAAATATGCGATTAGAAAGCAAGGTCAAAATTTATAAGACATGCGTGCGATAGTATGATGCTGTAGAGTATGTTACGCTACGATGTATGCTGTAGAGACGCGGGCTGACACTGTCCGTACCAAAGGACTCCTCAGAACATCTGAAATGAAAAGGCTGAGATCCCAAATGGAAAAACTCTTTGTGATCGTGTCCGAAATGTAGACAAAAGGAAAAAGAAAAAAAGCAAAGAGGACATTGCACGATGGATTATATCCTGAAGGAGATTCATAGCCAATATGGACAGTGATAGATTCGTGCAGACAGCTAATGAAATCCCCTCTGGACGACGCCTACCGGGAAGACCACCGAAAGATGTAGGGATAGCTGGACCTCGTCATCCCAGGAGGCGTAGTTTTATGTGCCACAGATCGACAAATCTAATAAAAGAAAAAAAATAACTTAGAGAATGCAAATTATACCCGATAATACATTTATCTTAACGAAATATTTGTCTTCATTTCTTTATTTTTTCCGCAATTCCTCCGTAGAAATGGCAGAGGATAATAAAAATTTATCCATTGTAAGAAAAGCGTTTATCTTGTGTACTTACTTACTTTCGCCTATTTCAGTAATATTCTTGAGTAAGATCTACCAGGTCGAAAATTCCGTACACATTTTTCACATTTCTTATTCCGAGACGAAAGTCTTTTATTATGGTAGTTATTGAGAATTCCCAGAGAAAATGCGAAAAAGGAACGGGGAATTTATTTTACAATATTATTTACCTCCGCCAATTACAATGGGTCGTCTTCTTTCATGTCAATGTAGACATATAGATTCCTCAATCAAATGGGGCACGGCTCATAAGGCATCCTCACCAGTTTTGGTTCTGGATCGTCCTGATCTCTGACTCTTGGATCTCTCCAGTCAGATACATCGTCGATTCACCGTTGTGGCACTCCTTCAGGTCATATTCAGCTCAAAGTTGTGCTCAGAATAACTTCATTTTCTAGGCTGTCATCTTGACAGACATAAAATGGCAAAAAAATTGGAATTTTTTGCCATATTATGTGTGTGATGATGATTTGATGTGGTAAGTTTTAAATTGAGGCAGAAACTGGTCGATTTCTTACAACGAAATGATAACGTATTTAAATATTTTTAATGGTGCTTATTGTAAAGGTATATATTAAAGTATTATTTGGTTGTAAAAATAAAAAAAAACGACTACGTCATGTCCATTCTCGTGAAGCTCCTCCGCCGTTACTACGATGCAGCTTTCTTCGGTGCATGTTTGTTGGAGACAGAAAATAAAATGCAAAATTTGATGTCGCATATCTCCTCAACTATTGATATTAGATCATGGTTGCTTCAACATTTTTGACTCGCAACCAAGGCAGGAATCTACCTTTAAAGTATTGTGGACTGTAAGACATAAGCAGCTCTGTTACACCATTTATATTGTGTTAAATTCGGATTTATTTTCTAAATATCTTTATTTTAATTTTCTGTATCGCGTTTTATATTCGGGATAGTATGGTAGGTAATTCATCAGAAGGTATTATTAGTTGCTGTGTGATAATTTTGATACATTGGTGTACTAATCGTTGGGTATGTTTTAGGAATTAAGTTATATTATAGTATTATAGTATAAAGTAGGTATGGAAGTTCTTTGGGCATTCTTAGGTCTTATGACTTTTTGTACGGATGGCTTAAGATATCACTTTACACTATGTAACATTCACCAATTCCACCCACGATAGACTACCACATCTATCAAATATTTGGTTGTATATATTGTTTAACTTGCACATCTTGTTTCGTTTGTGAGTTGTATTTTTACTACCGCCATCTGCAGTCGAAAACCTTATTATTCCCATGATCCAATATAGATGTCGCTATTGATAATAAGATATCTGTATTTTAATAGGAATTTACTTCTAAGAATTACTTTGTTTTTAACCATTGCTATTGTTAAATTACTTTCTGGTGTCATAATTGTATGTGAAAACATAGTTGAATTTCTTGAAATTAATATTTTCGTAAACATGTCAATATCGCTGTATTGAACAGGTGTTTTTGTTACCGATACCTGTCATATGTTAGTATAAGCATTTTTAGGACATTAAGTCAACGAGACATCCATGTGTAACATATTTAGTATCAAATTACACAGTTGGATTAAATATTACATCATAAAAATATGCAGGGATAGTCTTTCTTCTGTCACGTCGAGCTTTTCTAGCAGCTCAAATCATATTATACAAATACTCAAATACATGGATACTGCGTTATACTGATAAACCAAACCATTATAATCTTCTTTAACGGAATAGAAACAGAGGTAAACATGTTATTTTTAATTTTTTATCTAAAAATACAAAAAAAAATTAATTATCATCGAGAATTAATTAAGGGTAACATATATATATCAATATTTTTATAAGTACGTTCTGGGAAATAAAATATTTTAAAAAAGTAAAATATTTATTTTATATATTGGTTTATAAAAAGGAGTTAAAACATTGAAAATATTAATTTTCAGGCGTGTTAAAGTAAACGATGTGTTAAATAATTTGGAACAATATCATATAAGGTATACAATAAAAATAAAATTTCTTAATACTTCACATTAAAAATATAGAGGTATCATTACGAGCTGCGAAGTCTATGTATACTATTTCATGAGAAGGATTTTAGCTGTATCTAGCATAGTCCCTTCAAATATATGGAAGCTTTGGAAGGAACATATATACAACTTTCAAAAAATTCTATAATTTATCTAAACTATCTAATTTATTTATTTATTTTTTGAAGTTATATTTTTTCAGGCGAGTTGAACCTGAAATTATAGTTATGCAAGAAAAGTCGTGCACAACATGCGACGACATTTTTCACACCATGAAGTTATTTCAGAAATTTATTTTTAACTTTATAACCGCCATCTGGCGAAATCCTCCCTAAAATATAGATTTTAATATCGTGTTTGCGAAGTTCCTTAAACGTCGTTACTACGCTGAATGGCGCTTGTCTTATTGCCGACATGGATCTGTAATCTGCGGATATCTCTTTAGTTGTCAGTTGTTGCGGCTGGTTCGTTTCGCGCCTCCTCACTCAGTTTGGCGGTTGACCTGCGAGAAGTGCTGCGCTATGTGTGCTAAATATTTATAACTTCCAATGTGCATACATGAGTACATCAAGCATCCATTTTTTTGTTGTTCTGAAGGATGTCTCATATCTAGTAGCAAAAACTTTACAGGTGGATTACCGCCTTGGTTATGAGTCAAAAATATTCAAACAACCATGACTATATCAAAAGACTATATATATATATATATAATATCAAAAATTGTATTTTTTTTCTCAATACTTCTGACATACTTTTTACAAAAAATTGAACTTTCATCACTGTAACTTACATGCATTATGAAAAATTCATTCGCTTTTATACAATTTGAATAAAATGATAAAAATATTGCATTAAAAAAATTTAAATGTCATGGCTCTAGTCAGACTAGGTGAAACAGGGTTCGCACCTTCTCTACGCGTCGGGTTCCTTTAAATTAAATTTCGAAAAATCCAAAATTATCCTACAATAATTTTAAAAAATTAAACGAAAATTTGTTAGATCATTTTAACGTCGCCGCGAGTCTGTCTGCAAAGTTGCATCACATTGGATCACGGGAAAAGGGTTAAAAATCGATCCAAAGTTTTTTCGTCAGACAAGCAGACGCTATGAGTTAAAAGAAGGGGAGTAAAAAATGCAAAATTTTATTTTTCACATCCCCATAACTATTGATATTATTAATTCATGGTTGCTTAAACATTTTCGACTCATTATCAAGGCAGGACTCAACTTGTTTGCAAGATTTTGCTTCTAGCTATGAGAAGCCCTGTGTTGTTCAGAATAATATTCAATTTCGTTTTTTTTTCCTAATTAATTATTTAACACATTTTTAAATGTCAAAAAAAATCGTTAATTTTAATACGGTATTATAATAGTTAATGTTAATAATTATTAGCGCACCGATCCCGTGTGACTCGTTAAATCTGCGCCACACCGGCACCGCTATAACAACTCCGTCCCACGATGACCCTGACTTGGCTCCGTGAAGTTCTCAGCTGCGAACCGTCGATGCAGTTGTTGCGGACCAACTTGGTAATTCCGACTTTGGCAAAACAATTATTCCGGCGACGGTCGACCAAGACAGAGCTCGTCCCGTGGCGTTATGACAGCTGTTTCGGGGATATAAATTTAATTAAATCAAATCGGTATTTGAGACGCTCCCAGGCTCGGAGGCTTCGCAGCTCGGGTTAGCTGCGCTCCGAACCACAAATTAGTTTACAGCTCACAAAGAAATTTACGCCGAGATCCGACAGCAAACAACGTAATTTCGTTGTCGTTAAGAGAACGAAAGAAAGCGCCCTCTAGGAGGGGCGAGGATTAGTTGCGAGTCTGAGGAAAAGATATTAACGAACGAAATTTCTCGTAATCGAATTTTCGTATACGTATGTGCACGTCTACACTAGTGAGTTTTATACTCGTGAGCTTGTGACTGTCCGGAAGTCACGTTTTTTATTTTTTTATATTTTTTGGAGACACTAACAGGGTAATGGGTGCATGATACTCTTCATAATAGAAGACCCCATGGCAAGAAGTTGTTAACTAACATTTTTGTCAAAAATGAGTTAATAAGCCTACTAAACTAAATTATGTACGCTCTTTCCATTGGAAATAAGTTCAGAACTTAAAAATAATGAGAACATGTTCAAATCATATCAGATTAACAAATCTAAAAAAAGTTGAGAGTTCGAGAATTTATAGGATACATGATTTTGGAAAAGATGAGTGCATAAAATCTAGAATTCAGTACTATTTTAATTTGTAATCCTCGGCGAACCCATTCAATTTTTTTTTATAATTTCGTGTATATGATGTAGCATATCTAAATTTTTTGTGCAAATGAGACCACTTTGAAAATGGATGAAATTTTCACCTACAAAGCTAGCTTGAAAGTGCATAACTCAGCAAGTTTTTGAATGAGCGATGACTTATATTATTTTAAGAACTTTAAGCTGTAGGATTCGATAATAACTTTTTTTGAGAATGTCAAGGTGTAACCCTTTAATTAATACATAAACCTTTCTTCATTTCAAGATAATTTAAATAATATGATTAAAGAAAGCGGTCGGACAAAGTCAACTGACAAAAAAAAACTTTTTTTCAACAGATATACGCATGTCACCATTTTGCACTCAAACCCTCGACATTTGAATAATCAGGCGAGCGTTGTAACTAGAGTAGTTAGACCAACAGTCTATTTACATATAATAATAATGGTAACATTATTTATCCTGCGATATTTTCGTAAAAATATCACGTTAAGGACGCTTTACACAATAAACATTCCGACACCATTATTAAAAATTAAAAAATGTTATTGCGAACATTACTTCGTGAATCCATTGCGTTAGGAAGTGTATATTAAAATAATGTTTTTAATGCACATAGGGTAGAGTTTCACGCTTTTAAGTCTACCACTGTGAAAGGGCATTCACTGAAATTCTTCGAACAATGTCTGTTGCAGGGATGTTTCGGAGGTCGCTTTATCGGAACCGAGTTCGGAATCGGAGTTTTTAGATTTGGTTTCTCGGAACCGGAACCGAAACCGGAACCGGGAATCGAAGGGGGGCGAAGAGAAATATGTAAAAGGCAGGTCTTACAAAGTAAAATTACAAACATTTTTATTCATCGATTTGCCTTAAAAAACAGCACACCTACCTTGGTGTTGAAAATAAAAATATTCAAATTTTCTTAAATCTTAAACAGTACTAGTAGTAAATTAGATCAAATAAACTGACTCCAAAAGAAGCAAATTGTTTTAATGAGCAAAAGCTTCGCAGCTTTATCGCCGTCCAATCTATTTCTCAACGGGTCATAGATTAGGTCAGCACAACTAAAAAGTTGTTTGCTTGCTACTAGGCTTGGTGAGACAATTATTGGCGGGCAATCGAGTTCAGGGATTGAAATTTTGTATTCACTTTCCACCATAACAAAGGATCGTCACTGATAGGAATACGTTTTTTTCTATTATACTCATTGAGAAGACTCTTCATTATAAAAAATTTGTCCAAAACTTCGTTTTCGTCTGATGTATTATTATCATCATCATTGCTACTCAAAAATATATTTTATAAAATCGCTTGGACATTGCTATAGGTATTGCTCCGACCTCCGATTTCAATTTATCGGAACCGAAATCGGAACCGGAGGTGCAAAATCAACCGGAAGTTCCGACCTTTCGGAATCGGAATCAAAGCTTCGTAACATCCCTAGTCCGTTGTGCAAGTGCAGTTGAAGTACAGGCTGACCTCAGAGTTTGGCGTCTCCCATCAAGTTGTCTGAGATGCAGAACTCTTGAAGTTATAGAGTTATTTATCGCCTTGTTTTTAACAATCAACATATTTAAAACTTTATACTTTCAGTTTGTTTCTAATAAATTTTTTTTTTGGAAAGCATGTGTACAAATTATATTAAAATATATTTAGATATTATTTATATACTATTTAATATTCGAGTAACTTTAAGGCGAAATAAATCGACAATTATATTTTCTTCAGGCAATTATACTTTCTGACGTTTGATTTCTAGGTAGAATAACCAATTACCAACCTTAATATTGATTTATTTACGTTTAATATAGTGGAAGAAACAGCACTTCAGAAATAGTTACTCTTATGTACATATTTTGCAATATTTGTTTTTTTACATTATACATTATGAAAGAAAGCAAATAAATATGCGTATTTATAAATTATTTAAAAACTATTGATTTAAAAAAAAAACATTGCATTCTACAGAAATAATAATTTTACTGACTTTCTGTTATTTTTATCATTTTATTCTTAATGGTTTTACTAAGCTACGCTCGAGATTTCACCGAAAAAGTTAAAAAAAATATGCAAAAAAGAAAAAATGCTACACGAATACTGTCGACATAAATTTTATTCAATGTGAGACTCAACACAAACTTTTTTTCTCCATATGTTTTTTAAAATCCCTCCTATGGAATCAAAAATTTAATTACATATTGCAAAGCTTAAAATTACATTTCTTATAATATTAATGATGTTGCGAGCTGAAAATATTCGAATTGATCTTGAAATTCCAGTCGGAATGAGCTGTCTTAATAATAGTTAGTAATACGACGCGACGCCGGAGGGTTGGAGAGTTTGCTCTGTTTTACAAAACTTCTGCAACAAATAAATCATCCAATTTAAAATTTTCCTTTAGTCGATGATTGACTCCGTGCGGCAATATTTTCAGAATAACTTCATTATAATTTTAAAATATAATTTAAATCACACATATTCATCAATTTTATTATCTAGTTTCGTTTGGTAAGCTAACTAAAGGCTGCGAATATACTTTGCCACAAAAGTGACATTTTTTGACATTCGTTATCAGTTTTAATTGAGAGTAGGCGTCCTGCAGTAGTTTCGAATGTCTGGTTTTGGTAAAAAGGGAACATTTTCCCGTCAGAATTTGACATCTGACGTGTAAGGCCAGTATTATACAGTGAGTTGAAAAATGCATCACATAGATCGTGAAAAAAATACTTCGTTGAGATGAAAATGATTCTACCGTTATTTATCGATGTGTGTGCGATATTATTTTTTTCAATAGTTTTTATATAATCGGGAATAATTTCCTGAAGCTTTCTTTTATTAGATTTCCGAGATTGATTTTCACTGGCAATAATGTCCCGATTCTAAAGCTGCCTTTTTGTGCCATTTTTCTTCAATGTTTTAAAATAAGAATATGGGTCACCCTTTAAACTATTATATCTCAGAAAATCTAATACTCAAATTCATGTTAAAAGTGTTAATAGATTGGGGACGTAAGTAAGATTTCTTTGTAATTGCTTCAGACGCGGCACCCCGTTTTGGCTTGTCGAATCGAAACAAGTGTTAAACTCACAAGCTCCTCTGTGCGTTTGTGTTGGGCAGAAATCAAGAAAAGTGATGTCTTCAGATAGATCTTGACGAGACAAATTCAACAATACCCCACTCACCGCGGCAGAAAAAACCAGGGTTTACAGACAAAGGATTAAAGAGGCAAAACGCTTCAACGCTACTACAGCATCTAGCATCACCGCAGGTAGGCTGTTCACGTACTCGAGTTAACCTTACGGCCCCCGAATACGGACCACGAGGGTTTTTTATTTTCAATTTATTTCAGAACTTGATAATAATTGGTTTTACTGTTTAGAAATATTAGATAAGGTTTAAAGATGAGCTGACTGATTGTAAAAATGAGTAATTAAGTAATAATATGATGAGTAATTGTAGTAGACAGGTATTAGTTTTTGCTTGTTATAGCAGAACTTTCGAGGCTTTCAAGGTAACGACATCTGCCTCGTGTATTTGAAGGAGATTGTGTACTTTTATGCTTAACGTTCTGGATACGACTGTATCTTTTTAAGACGAGCTTCACATTGTCCAGCGATATTTTCCAAAGATCTCAATTCGATAATGTTAACTAACGAACTCATGTAATGTAAAATTTATATTGTAATGTAACCTAACTACCCGTAATTTTGTAGTATTCAATTTTTTACATTGCAGCTCAGCCACAGACAATCCTTTGTATATTTCTTCTTACATGAAAAAAGTATTTATTTTCTATGTCTCAAGTGATTGAATTCATTAATTCATTGCAATATCACAAAACAGTTTATCTAAACTGTTGCTGTACTGTAGCGAAATCCACTTGAGACTATGAGGAATCAGGTTAGGCCAGATTAAATATCAAATGTGTTTCTGAATATTTATACAAGGCCTGCGTATCACTTACGAACAATCGTTACGTTTTATGTGTAGAAGCACAAATATCTTTATTAGTTTTAAGTCCTGAATAGTTTATAATTTTGGCTAGGGTTTTGAATAAATGATAATGTGTAATATCATCTGCGTTATAAAAGTATAGTATGCGTGGTAATAGATCCTTAGCCAATACTTAAGTTAAAAAATGTTGATTGTATTATGTGTATCTAATTATATTATTTGATTAATTACCTACCTACCCAACCTATCCAAAAAAAAATTCGGTCTTGACCCGAATAATTCGCCATTTGAAAAGAAGGAGGTGCCGAAATTGCTTATATTTGTCTTCTTTACTTACCATTTTATAATTTATAAACTTCATAATTGTACATTTTATTTCCTTTACACTCCTTTTTTTAAATTTCAAATTTATTTTGTTGCCTTTATCCAGTAATATAAATAAAATAAATAATTTTATTAATCACCTAAAATCTAAAATCGCTAAGAGATTCTGATACTCTCAAAACTCGAGAAGTAAAATATAAAATATGTTTAAACTCAAGCAGAGATAATATAGTTTATGTTTTCCATCCATTTTAATGATTATGATTTATCTCTACAACGTTAACTTTAAACCTGTTAATAATAAAATATACGAAATTGGTTTTTGATATATATATCGATAATCAAGGTATGTATGGATTTTGAAAAAAAAATCTCACTTTTGAATTTTTGGAATCATGATTTAGAATAGAATCATCACTAAATTAAGTCGTTGAATATCAAAATATCTAACCAAGATTTGAATGCCAATAGGTATATTCCCTAATTTCGTTCCGATATTACAAATATTGGTTAAGTCTCAAAATATCATGCATCAATCTAAATTTATTATTCGTTAAAAATCAGATTATTTAAATTATAAACATGACATGAAACGAGTTTCTTTGATTTGTCAAAAAAAATAGTTCGTGAGTTAGGTAGGTTTTGATTTTCAACTAAGTCATTATGACATGGCACTATTATTGAATAGATAGATTTGAATAAAGAAGGTTTGACTTCAGAGTTAGCCGGAATATTACGATTGTCTTAGATTACTTTGAAAAATGCCCACATAAATTATCTCGCTGCTACTGTGAGACCCTGTAATTGTAAAAAACCTTCTACTTGCAACAGAACATTAACAGATGAAATAGATCAAGTCTGACGTCTCCTACGTGCGTTATATTTCAATGGCTGTTCACTTCCGAACAAGTTTCAACAAATTAAATGTAAATCTGCCCGCACATTACGGCGGATCTTTTCGGGGTTTCTACTTATCGGCCTCTAGACGCGAAGTAAAACAGTAATTT
The DNA here is from genome assembly GCA_016648135.1 of Agrypnia vestita. Lineage (NCBI taxonomy): Eukaryota > Metazoa > Arthropoda > Insecta > Trichoptera > Phryganeidae > Agrypnia > Agrypnia vestita. The sequence goes on along the minus strand of JADDOH010012342.1, from coordinate 52,938 downwards.
TTCTCCCCTTCGCGAGTATTTTCAGTTTATTCAGAACCGCGCGGTTTTTGTGGCTCGATTTGTGCAAATAGAACTCTTCTCATTGGCATTAAAATTATTTTTGTACCACTTCAGTTTTAACTGGGTTAAGCTCAGTCAGAATTTCAAGAGTGAAGATAGCCCTGGATACAGCGAGGTTGGATGGTTTAACTCCAAATTGGATTGAAATGTAAAGTGTCTACTCTCGTCTTTACATACATTAAAAATGAAGCGCTTGTATTTTAATTATGGCTCTTTCAAGCGCTCAAAACTGTAATTTATAATTTTAATTTTATTATTAAACTAGAATCTGTAATTCTGGTTGGTGGAAACCAACCGGCATTATTGGTTGTTACAGCCATTGACGTATTATAAATAGACACGTTATTCCCATACTATCCTGATTTCAAATGTAGCAATTGCAGAAATTTGAAGTCACGGTGACTAAAATAATATATTCATTTTTACAATAGTGTACGATACTCTGTTCCTTTTTCCCCGGGACTCTTTTTTCGGCGTACCATCGCGTCCAATCACAAAGAAGGTCCGTGCAAGTAAGGCAATTACCTTATTTTTGACTTGCCACGATTTCACGCTTGTAACGTATCTACAGTTTATTATATCATTGGTACAGCTATATTCTTTGCAATCACTCTTTCAACACTCCCGCTAAAGACCATTCTTCACATAAACTACTCTTCTAAATATTTTCAACCAGATCGTTTATTTTATTCGAACTCTAGAAGAAAAGGGTAAAAATTTATTTATTAAATTAAGACTTTATTTGCATGTTTAATAAAACGCACGTATTATTATCTTAACTTTCACCTGTATGCCATATTTTAATATATACAACATACTCGTTTATTTTTATATAAGGGTCGTACAAAAAAGATTTAAAGATTGTCATGTTTTATTATTCAAAATAAAGGATAAAGATGTGATATATGAGCGTACGATCTGTTAGATATTCTAGTACAGGAGCGGTTGATAACTCAAGTCTATGAATGGCAAACATTGTATTTGAAAGCATTCTACCTAATAAGCTGCCTTAAATAATACAATTGAATTGTTCAGTAGTTCAATTTCTCTGACAAGATTAACACGCATGTGAACAATAGTGGTGATAGTTTTACAATACTATGGTTGGGGTGTATAGTGTTCTGAAGTTAGTAGTGTAGTGTTGGTCCTGACGAAGAGACGGGTACGTCTCGAAACCGCTAGACCGTAAATCTGGTAGTGGTTTTTAATAAGTTTACTAACATTCTGTTAATACAATTGTTGTCGACTACACGATAAACCCTTTATTTGCCATACCTATTCCTATAAAAGTGTGTCGCGAGATCTGGAGAGCTTCGCGAGGGTATTTAATGATACCTTTTCACTCAGTCCATCTATTCAGCAGATTTTCATCGAAATTGGCCCTCACATCATGAGGATAGGGGGAGGTCCTGGAAGTGAAACCCCTCCTCGTCATTGAATATAAAGCCTTTCCGATGGGCTCGCATCCAATTGCAATGGTCGCCCGATTTTCGAATTCCAGTCTCACGTGAACACGTATAATTTAGGACACTATGGAATCAATGTTCCCTCTAATTTTTGGATCACTGTGCGCGCATAAAAATCTATTGCGTAATTTAAAGGTCCAAAGCTATGATTTGTGCGCCGGAGAAGAACATAATAAAAACACTACCACACCACATAGAGGGCAATTATTTGAGAGATACAAAGTTATATTTATTATAATTTTTTTTATTTATTAAGAATCCAAATTTACATACATATACGTATATATAATTTTTTTAACTTGAATTTTTGGAATCGCCACTAACTAGCCCTTGGGCAGGTCGTGAGTGTCAGTGTAGTTTTGCAGCTGTGTAATAGTTATTTTAAATTATATTTCAGACATAAAAAGCATAATAACCGATAAAAACACGAAATAAAAAATATGAAAAAATAAAAAAAAGAGAAGAGAAAAATAAAATAAGAAAATATATAAGTAAACACAATAAACATAAAAGTTTTTAAACAATAGTATAAAATTAATTTATTCAGTTTTAGAGCAGTTGTATTATAAGAAGTTATTGACTTATGGCTTATAATACAGTATGTTAGACGTGGTAAATATTGATTTTTGATCATGTTACCGATGAAATATGTCAAGAGAAAAAATAACAATTATCAAATGAAGGAAAGCTGGACACTTCGGTCACATTCTCCGAAATGAAAAAATGTGAATACGCATTCTTCTTCTTCTTCTTTCTGTGCCCTATCCGTTCAACGGATTTTGGCTGTGATGTTGGTTATGAGAATTATGTTTACTGCGGCCCGGAACAGCTCTATACAACAGAATAGACTGGCCAAACAATTGTCTCAGGGTTTTCAGCCATGACGTTCTCCTTCTTCCAGGACCCCGAATTCCGGCAATTGCATTACGAGATGCAGGATCTCGTACTTTTCTGGATGTCTCATCACATGTCCGAGATGTTGAAATTTTAGGATTATTATTATTTTAATAACTTATTTTTCTTTATTCATCCGATTCACAAGGCCTTCAACTTTTGAAAATTAAAAAATCAACACACTATTTTTAGAGTTCCATATTTTTATCATCCAAACCAGGACGATCATTTCTGCAGATTATGCCATTATCAACTGATAAACAAAGAACATTTTAGTAAGTTTATATACAAAAATTATTTGGTGAAATTATGTGAAATTACATGAATAATAATATAATCAATACAGGTAATAGTTTTAAAAGTATACCATTTGAATAGGTAATTAAAAGATAACTCTAAAGTGCACAGTATTTAAAATAACAAGGATAATTGAATAAATATAAACAATATATGATAGATAGGACTTAGGTTAGGACTTAGATTAGAGATTTCCGAAAATTGATAATTTGGGGAATAGCAAATATAATACAATAAGTGCAGGTGACATTTTATTTTTAAGTAAAAACAACATAGAAACAGATATAAGTCACAAAGGAGTATAATATATATATTTTTTGTATACTTAGAACATTTTATAATTATGAAAAATTAAATATACGAGTATTTAAAACCAAATTTTATTAATCAATTAGAAAAGACATAAAGAAAAATATAATCAACGAAAAAATATTTGACTGCTACAGAAAATCGAACCATGGATCTGCTATCCGGGGTCGGGTTATATGTTCCAAATTGAAATCTTCTATATATTTAATGGGACTATGTTAGAGACATCTGTAGTCCTTCTCATGAAAATGGACATCGCAGTTGGTAATGATACCTCTATATTTTTAAAGTGGAACATTAAGCAATATTCTTTTTAATGTATATATGACATTCATCCAAATTGTTTCATAAGTACCCAACAATAAGTCTGGAAAGTTTTACTCCTTTTATAGACTAATATATATTATTATTTTCTTTTTATATAATTTTAATCTGAGAATTTAAGTACTCAATTTGTCTACTGCGGGATTATTATTTAATTAAGATTAATTATAGAAGTCTCACAAAGACGAAGCTATTTATATGAGAAACATGTAATGAAACCTTTTATACGATTTTTTTTATTTTTGTGTTGATTTTTCTGTGGTTTAACGGTCATCCACTCATAATAAATTATTTATTGATTTTTGAAGATTTCGTCTTTATTTAATTACAACAAATTACATTATTTTATAATATCCAATTCGTATAAATATCTTTAAATAGTTTCTCACCTTTTATTCATGCCGTCAATCAAGTGAGTGCAATAACATGAATACAAATGAATCCTTATGGGAAATGTAATAAATATGAGTAACTTCCTATTTATATTTGGCTCTGTATCCTTACAATCCGAGGCGTATCTTTAAACGGTAGTCCCATCCCACTCACGTAGTATGGTGACCATACATTCCTGCATGCCAGGAAATGCTTTAATCCATGAAGAGTCGCCATGATGACCTTTTCTAAAATATGAAAATACTTAAGAACTCATTCTTATTGTGAAGTTGTATTTTATTCATAACAAAGTTCTGTCGAATTTAAAACCCAATTTATTAATCAATTGGAAAGACACTCAGAAAAATCAAATCAACGAAAAACTATGTGGCTGCTACCGGGATTCGAACCACGGATCTCCTCCTATCCGGGGCAGGCGCGTAAATGATACAGATATATAAGATTACAGATAAGGTCGATAAATTCACGGAAATGCACGAGGCCGCTATAGCGTAATTGGTTAACACGCCTGTCCCAGGTAGGAGGAAATCTGTGGTTCGAAATAATTTTTCGCAGATTTGATTTTTCTGTGTGTCTTTTTAATTAATTAATAAATTTGGTAATAAAATATGAAAATATGTTTAAATTCCAATTCAATGGAATAATCCTCATTGCTTTCCATTCAATAGAAATATGAGCAATAATTTATCGCCTATTCAGTTATTTTGTATAACGAGAATACGTTTATTGAAGTATTTGTGTACAATAAATACTGATACGGTGGGCATGTAATCATCTAATTACATAGTAATATAATATTCTCATTTAAAATCCTAACTGAATTTATTAAATATTTAGAAACTTTCTGAGAATTTCGACTTATTTTGTTTTGCTTAGGTAGAACCTTTCCTCTCTCATACATTTAAATAATATATGTGCCCTTTTTACTATTCTGAGTAATCATCCCCGTTCTAGTTTTATGATTACTGCAAAAACAAAACATTTAATGTATTAATGTTGGTTTTTCCACTAGAATTCATAAACGAACGTAAACTACATTAAATTTTGGAAAGTGAAAATGTAAGAATTTCAATGAATGATTTTAGAAACCTACATGTTTTTGTAGGACCAAACGTTCTGTTCATTTTAATTGCATATTAACCATTTACAACTATTAAAGAATTCAGTATGAAATTTCGGTAGAAAGATTATCCTAATTATTTCTTCTAAAGGAAAACATATTCACAAAGATATAAGCGGGTTAAGTATAATTTTTTCCAAAATCATTTTCCGAAGTAGATAGCATTTGTACTTAAAATTTTACAATACCTCTCACCTCCAGGTATCATATAAAAATTTTAACATTTTTTACAACAGAAAATATAATAATACACCTGCATAACGTGAGCTTGACGGGTCGACGTTTGGTATTAATGTACCAGTAACGATTTGCGCATTTATATTTTACATCTATATATAAAAGATTACATTGATTAAAAAAAAAAATATTACTTTAGGAGATTGAAATAACATCCACCTAACCTTGAACATATTTAACAGTTGCAAAACATTCTTAGTTTAATTTTTAAATCTTTACAAATTATAAAGAGGTAAAGTTTGTGAGTTTGAAGTTTAGATGTACGAGGTAATCTCCGAAACTACTTATTCGATTTCAAAAAATCTTTCACCAATGTTTAGAACCAGCTGTTCGTACCCGGCGTTGCAAGGGTTAAGGATTAAGTTTAAAATAAATTTGTGAGGGCATACAAAGGTTGGTAGACATAATAAAGAAAAGAGTGCTGAGATTGTTTGGTCGTATGGAACTTATGAGCGAGGAAAGCGTGGTTAATAAAATATATGGGGCGAGTGTTAAAGGCAACAGAAGTAGGGCAAGAGGAGAAAAAGAGAGAAGTAGTGTTTTCTGGGAAATGAACAAATTAGAAGTGAATGTAATGCTGGCTGTAGTGTGGTAGACATAATAAAGAAAAGAGATGTGGGACGTATGACCGAGGAAAACATGGTTAATAAAATATATGGGGCGAGTGTTCAAGGCAACAGAAGTAGAGGACGTCCGTGAAAGACCTGGAATGATCAAATACTTCAAGTATTGAAGAATGGCCCTGTTAAAAAACTCAACAATGAAGCAAAAATGGTGTGCCAAGATAGAAGAATATGGCATTCTATACTCCCTGCCTACCCACACGTGGTGGTTAATTAGTCAGTTAGTTAGTTTATACGCCGCTTTTTAGGACCTTTCTGGCCGATGGTTCATATTCCATTGCAGGTTCATCATCAAACACATTATCCCCGGTGATGGACCCTGCAATGGGATCCGAAACGTCGTTCAGAAATGTCTAAAAACACGGCACAAACCAGAAGGAAAAAAACATATCTCCGTATTTATGATAGCCGGGGTAACCTATATTGGGGTTATTACTCAAGGTACACAATAGTATTTTATTGCAATTAACATGTTTCTAACAACTTTATCAAATTTGATACCGACCAGTTTTAAAGCAGTCTATTGAGAGTTCATGCTTCTGAACTCTAAATAGACTGAAATAAATTACATTCAAGGTCAGTGCCTTCAATGTACTTTATTTGTCTTTGATCTCTCTATATACCTAAGTATACATACTATAATATGGTAACAGTGGTTATGTAGTTCTATCCTATGTCTAAGGTCTTATTCTTCTGGGTTATTAAGATAAATTATTAGTGCAATTGTGATCCGCTAATAAAATAAAGAAAAATTAAATTTAGTTAAATTATGTTCTATATCGTAACTGTTGCAATAAAATGAAAATTTGAATAATTTTAAATATACCATTTAGGGCTATAAAATGTTATCCTTGGATTTCTTGAGGCCGCGCGACTTGTCCCACCGAACAACATTAATTGTATTCAAAATGGAAGAGTTTCTATAGCCAAAGAAGGTTAACAACTCAAAATATTACATTTAAATACATCACACTTATAAAACCTGATAAATTTATAAACTCGGAAATATTTCATTTTTGTCATAGAGAAACAGAAAGCAAATGTCATCACCATTAAAGTCATTCACTGTGGATCAAATTTTTGAACAGTTTAATATCTGAAACTCATACGACAGTAATCCAATAAATAGTAGGATAATATCATGAAACTATGAAGTATGTGTAACGACTAAGGCCTCGGACATCCAAGTCCCGGGTCAAGTCAAGGTTATTTATTTTTTATTTGTTTATTTAATTTGTTTATTTTATTATTTATTTACATTATTATTATTTGTTATTTATTTGTTAACACAACTTACTAATAACTGCCACACTAGGTAAAACCTGTTATGTGGGAGTTATTCTCATATGATATTTATGTAATATTAACAAATGACAATAAAAGAAAGTATAAACGTAAGATAAAAATAAAGTTAATCATAGGAATACCTAAATCTAAAAAAAAAGAAAAAGAAAAGAAAATATATGTACAAAATTAAAATAAGAATTTAAATAGTTAGAAAAATAAATTTTATATTAGAGTTTATTTTAAATTATATAAAGCAGTTTTTGCCAATTCAGAGGTCAAGGGCGGATCACTTCTTCAGCATACCTTCTACTTGATATTTTTATAAACTTAGTAATACGATGTTTACAAGGTATTTCTTTAGTTTCATTAGGTAGCTTGTTAAAAATAAGCGGGGCAGTGAAATTAAATTGTATGAAAGAAGAAAATGGAGAAGATGCCAAAATTAACTTAAAGTTAAAAACATATTATACGTAAACAAAAGGACTTATTATGGTATATAAGTATTAAACATAATAGTACATAGGGTGTAAAAGCAAAGGCATCAATATCCAAAAAAAATAGTGCAGTCATCGACGATTACTAATTTATAATGTACTTAATTCGAGATTCTATAGGAAACGTAGCTTATAAATTTATAGGAATCATGAATTCAGTACATTTTATATTAGTAATCCTCGGAAACTACATTCAAAACGTTAATTTTTTGGATATTGCTGTCCTTGATTTTTTACAGCATATGTCTTTGTACTCAGATATGTTCGTGTAATTAATTTTTGCATTTGAATATGTTCAAGCCAGTATGATTTTAGGTCATCATATCATACACACCAGTCCTGATGATGGACCCTGCAATGGGATCCGAGACGTCGGCCAGAAAGGTCGTAATAACACGGCATAATACCCCAGAAGATGTTCAAGCCAGTTCGCAAATAGTGTTATTGAAATGTAATAATTTTTTCCTCGAGAAATGAAATCATTTAGAATTGAATTAATTTAATATATAATTAAATAATATCTGTGTTAATATAATTTATATAAACTTCTTCACTTGGTAAACGATAACCTGATTAGAGTTGGCCAAATTCAGGTAGAAATTATTCCGTCCAATGAATAGCATTTAATATGTACAGTGATCGATTCCTTTGAACTTGGATTGACAGACAAATTTTGACAGCGCATGATTTTATCGTTTAAACGACATTAGCCGCGATGGCGAGCCTCAGCGACGGGTTCCGAAATGAAAATAACATACAATAATAACACAATTTCCGATAACTTATTATAAAACACAATAGTGTTTCATATAACGCGGCGTCACGGCCATCTTTTTGGCGCGCGGTGGATTTTATTCCAGATCTATACAATCTCTTCTTCTGTTTTCCAAGTGTAGAAAATGTAGTCCACTGTTTGCTAAATGGCTTTTAAGACATTTTGTGCATCTGTGTTTGAGAGGGAAGTTAAGGGAAGGCAACGGACATTGAGTTCAACATCAAACAGATGTTCAAAACAAACTTTTTATCCCATCGGCATCGCAGACTAGCAACTTCTATAAACTCTTTTTCATAAATATAAACATCAAGTAAAGCTGTTTCCATCCTTAATGCTAATATTCACACAAGGCAACATATAAGCTATCGTTATAGGTATTTAAATTGTACACGACTTACACAATGTATTCTTACCTACCTCGTTAGACATGGGAGAGTACTATTTTTATCATGTTTTCTTATCATCACGCTGGATAGAACGCCCCTTCTATTCTGGCGTATTACTCTTACCATCTTTAATTGTGAATTTCTGATGGAAATTTTAAAATTCTGATGGACACCCGCCAATTGTTTCAACATCGAGTTTCAAAATACCAATATCTGGTTAAACTGATCATGATATACCCTGCGTGGCTGCTATCTGTTGCTATTTCCTCGTGCAACACTCGAACAACGTTTTATGGTTCGAGTGTTGCGCGTCGAAAAAGTAGAGCCCAAAAAACCATACGACCTGTACCTGTGCAGTGGTTTTAATATTTTGCTCATTCTCCTAAATTTTCGGATTGTACCCTCTCATTTTTATAAACTGTTAACTTTTCATTCATTCCTTCTCCTAACTAACTTAAAATTTTTCGACCTTCAGATTATACTTTAAAATATGATTCCTTAAAATAAAATAAAACAAGATGTGGAAATTTAACTTAATTATCCTAATATTTTCTTTAATAACAGCAAAATATCCTTGCGGAAACATTATATATATTAGTAAAAAGAAAAAATTTCGTATAAAACAATATATATTGAATAATCAATATATTTTGGGGCCAATATATATTGATTATTCAATAATTATTAGTTATATATTATTCAATATGTAACTGATTATTTTATATATTCCCCATTTCTTGACGAAGATATAGTGGTAAAGAAACCGATAGATGTAATGTTACTCCAAGTTATATACATATGGAAATAAAAACACTTGTTTTTTAAGTTCTATGTACCTTTTTTAATTATCTGAAACGCACACTTACATTAATAATCATCGCTAGCGTGAATCCCAGATTAATCCTACAAGTACTCTAATCTTATGAGCTCAGATTAAGGGTTAAAAGCTTCAAGAAATCAATACTGCGCAAATACCTATATACTTTTGGAATTTCAAAAGTCATGGTTGATGATTTCATTACTTAACCTATTGCGCATACATATATTTCGGTGGTTTTTAAACAAAATTAAACAAAAACTATTTTTAATCAACTTTATGACATGAGATACCGGTCGTGGATTAAATACTGTCAAAGCAATGAGAGCTTCTAAATAATAATATCCCACATTAAAAAAAAAGAATCGGCTTACCGTAAATAATTAATATTTTTATTCACGAAACCTAATAACTTATAACAAAAAAAAACTAAATCGTTATCATAGGTTATGACAACAGTAATGTCAAAATCAAAACTGTTCAACTTTTTTATACCACTCTTCTCTATCGACGGCAATAATTATTTTTACATGTTCAGTCGTACCAGACGAACGGAAGTAGCAGTTAAAATTTTCGTTGCTAAGTTTGTTATTCTGGTGACTGGTTATTCAAAAATGTTCCCAGTTGATACGTTTCTCGCTACATCAGTTAATTAGTACAAATTAAAAAGCTGACTATGAGGGCTATTATCAGTTTTTTTGTTGCCATTGAAATTTATGTATTCATCTAAAATACCTACTTGAGATGTTAAGTATTCATTAGTAAAACTAGATTACTAGGCGGCTTAGCCGTACATAAGCTATCTAAGAAATTATAAAAAAAATTATACAATACTAGCTGCACACAAATAATTTATAGGTTCAAAGAAATTCATACTTAAACAGCATTATCTGCTTTTATCCTTAGTTAAGAAATGTCTCATCCGCTGATTGAAAATAAAATATATCTTGGTATCGCTCAATACTTCATTTCATGTCTAAAAATCTGGTATATATTAAATTCCTCCCATCATATATTACAAGAAATAATGCATTGAAAATTTTTTTATTTCAAGGGTGCTTATTTCTTTCAATTAAGGGGCATTATTTTATTCGTTCATTTCTTGTTCCGACCCGCAAGCAGTAAGCTATAAACCAAGTAATATAGTTTGTTTTTCATTAATTAAAATTAATAATTATATCCAAACACAAAGTTAATGCTATAAACACCTAAACAAAGTTGAATTATTTACAGATAAGAAACTTGTATAAATCTTAGTATCGTTATTATTATCATTTATGAACATCAATTTATTTATTCTAGAACCAACAACCAGCAGAAGTCTGGTTATTGTACTAGCACAATGTACATCACACACGTAAACATTTTGAAGTATTCCGCACACGTGCGGGACACATGCCCAATAAGCAGACACATTAACGTTTCACACACATGCACAGAGTTGAGTTCATTTGCGTGTCAATAGTCAATAGAATCGACTGAGTACATAACTAATCTGTAGACGAAATGTTAGTCCAAATATTTTATTCCCTTCTTATCTGTCAACGGTGGGGCTATAAAAATCTGAAGTTGTATTATTTCAGATATTTACAATGCAAAATGGAACAACGTTGATTGTTTACAAGTACCTACGTATAAATTTTTGAAATACAATACACGTTTGCAAACGAGACCGTAAAACAATGGTTAAACACTTTAGACTTCTTTGTTTGCACGGAAGCTCTTTGTTATTTAATTTTTAGTGTTATTGTGGACGTTGAATATACCTTTCTGAAATTGTTTCTTTAATATATAACTCCATTTGTCATCCATATTACTACGATAAGTTTAATACGGAGTTTGTTTTTAATGAACAACTTTTTTATGTTGAACTTAATGTCCTGCAAGCATGCTTTTCTCTGCAGAATGTTCTTTTAATGAAAATTATATAATTAAGATTTATTATAAAAGTTTCATAGAGACGGAGATTTTTGCATGAAAAACGTGTGGGTATATATTTTTTCCATACACGTTTTTCATATAAATAGCTTCGTCTGTATGAGATTTCTATTATTTATCTTAATTGAATAATATAATAATATCCCGCAGTGGACAAATCAAGTAATTGTGTTCTCAGAATATACTTATATAATTATTATGAATTGAAAGTTATACCTGTGCTTTTTATATCTATATCTATAAAACTCAACGTCTGTCTGTCTGTTCTCTATACAAATTAACACCGTTTGTCCGATTTTATAAAAATTTTGCATACTTATGATTTAGAACCCGGCGGGTAACATAGGTTACATTTACCCCCTCTTCCTTTCCCCACCGCCCTGATATGTTTTCTGTACAAATCCACACCGTTTGACCAATCTGACCCAAATTTAGAATACTTATTATTTAGGACCAGGCGGGTAACAAAGGTAACATTTACCCCCTCCTCTTTATCCCACCCCATCCCTGATAGAGAATTCATGGTATCGAAGTCAACATGCTTCAATTTTCTTTATATTGTTTTATTTAATCTAATAATCTATGAGTATCGCCGAAATAACTAGATAAAAAGTATGATTGCAAACGAAGTGAAAATTATGTGTCAAAAAGTGTGGCAGTCACACTTTCCATTCTCTCTGCCTATCCTCGCGGAGAATAGCAAAACGGCATGAGAGTAAATTAATTAATCAGATAAATAATTTGTAAGAATGTTTGTAGTGTGTTTTAAGTGGGATAGTAAAAGAGTTTGTTTTAAAGTTAGAAATATTTTGAGATTTCAAATATTTATTTGATTGTTTATTCTTATCTTTTTTTGGATTGTATTGCAGTATTCTTCTTTCTATGTATGTCTTAGAAAATCTAAGATCTCAGTTTCTAACCTCCATATTACCAAAACCTGGTGGGTTGCGTAATCTTGTTAACACCAGGGATAATGTATTGGATAAGGAAATTTGAAGATTACGTTTAGGAAAGGTTAGAACGCACACGTCCTGAAACACTTTCATAGATCAAAAGCAGAATATACCACAATTAAGAATATTTCTCTGATATTAAATTTTTGACACTTATGTACTAATGAAGAAGTGTCATGATGTTGATAATACTATATTTAACTTAATGTAATTAAAATATAGATCAAAACTAATAAGCCAGTTTTTTTTTTTTGAAATCCATTATTAATGACTGAGAAATATATTATTTATGTTTACGTTTCTTTCATTATTGTTTCAGAACAAATAAAAAAACTTAAAACCTTCTTAAAATATAACTTAAATTTATTTATTTATTTCTATTTAATTTTAAGCATAAAATTTTTGTTGGACTGTGCCTGTCTCACTAGAAATATCTGTGTTGAGACAGGCATAGTTTACTGTATTGTGTAGGTACAACATAGTAAATAGATAATAAAGTTTCTTCTTCAAATGTAGCAAATTTATTTTGTGGTAACATAATTATAATTAATATAAATTAACTTTGTTTAAACCACTTATTTATTGAAAAAAATCAACATGTTTCAAAGCCAATGGCTTCTTCATCAGGAAGAAGCCATTGGCTTTGAAACATGTTGATAACAACAACAAAAACAAAAATAATATTATTTTTGTTTTCCTGATGAAGAAGCCATTGGCTTTGAAACATGTTGATTTTTTTCAATAAATAAGTGGTTTAAACAAAGTTAATTTATATTAATTAAAGATAATAAAGTGTTTAAAGTAACGTAATAGAAAATATATCATATATATGAGGTTATAGTGTGTTTGTGTAAGTGTGCCTATTTTATCTCTCCCCTTGTTTCGGACCCACTGTTTTATTTTATATTTTATGTTAGGGTTGTAATTCATAAATCGTTTTAACTTAGCTTTTTTCGAAATACTTTAATATTATTCATTATCAAATTATCTACCTTTTATTACCTTTTTTATTTATTATTAAATAATTATTGTTAAATAATTCACATATGTACCTGTACATAAAATAAAAACTGAGGATCCCTCATCAGACTCAAGAGTCTCTCTTCACTGATGAGGTCTACCTGAGTACCAAAGTATTAAAAAAAATGTCAATTTAATATGTCAGGATGTAAGATTTGTATTTGTACTTTATATTAAATTTAATTTTAAAAACATGTATTTTAGCGCGGGATGACTGTAGCCTATGGCGCCTGTGACGTCACTGGACCTAGAACACGAGCCGCATCGTCTAGGTCAAGTGACGTCACGCGCTGGATCGTCGGATGATACGAAATTATTTTTGCATCAACATTAAAGTCCCATACATTTTTCATTATTAGAGATTTTTTTAATGATTCTTTCGCATTTTTGTTTCAATTTAATTAGTTTTTTATAATTATTCTATAAAAAAGGGAAATTCATTGCTCAAGAAATGCCAGACCTCAATAAATAAGTGACTGCAGATTTCGACCAACTCAGTGAATGTCAAATAAATAAGAAGTAGAAATTATACTCCCTTTCTTATTTACTAGTGGAAACAGGTTTGGTGATTAACCTACGCGTTGGGCTCGAGTCGGGCGACGCTACGAAAGGGAGTAATAAAAAATTTCGAAACATCCAAATTTATACTATAATTATTAATTTTTTAAACGAAAATTTGTTAAATCATTTTTAACGTCGCCACGAAAATGTCTGCAAAGTTTCAGCTCGATTGGATCACGAGAAAAGGGTTAAAAGTCTATCCAATTTTTTTCGATAGAGAAGCAAGCAAGCAGACGCTACGAGTTAAAAGAAAGGGAGTAAAAAGAACCTCCCTGGCGGAGAAACCAACCCTGGTATTTTGCGTGACAACCAGGGATGCTAATGATTGCACTGTCGAACACAATAATCAATAAGGTCAGAAAAAATTTTCAAATATGCATATGAAAAATATTTTTTTAGCCTGTTACCAAGTTCATTAACGGTATAATTTTTCAAAAAAAAAAAATTTTTGTATTGAATTTATGAAATAACTGGGCCCGCGGCTTCGCACGCGTAGATTTTTATTGATTTGAGTATTAACCTTAAGATATAGATATATGTCGTCGCAGATTTTTTAAGTTATACAACTTCTCTATAGAAAGTATTTAAATATGTCTTACCGTTAAGGCAGCGTTCATGAGAAACGCATTCGCTCGACCATTTTTTTGCCGGCTTTAGTTGTAAAATAGATCACTACGGAAAGCCCTTTTATTTAACGGGATAATATATATCCTATGTCGATCCTGAAAGTCCATTCTAAATATTGCTAAAAGAATTTTTGAAATCGGATGAGAAGTTTCGGAGATTACCTCCTACATTAAAACTTACAAACTTTACCTCTTTATATATATGTATAGATTAGATTTTATTATTAAAACTAAAATTTAAAAAAAAGCGGGGTTAATCTGTTTGCCTTCTGAAAAGCTCAAATATGTGGTTTACATATACACACCCGATCGACTTTTCTATTATAACGAGCATTTATAACTAGAGCTACTTCAGAGTTAAGCTGGATAACAACTCTGCAAACATTGGTTATAGAAGTTTGACCGCAGCTCATAAAATTCCACTGCAATCCACATTATAATTTCTATTTATCGCTGCAGACCGATTGAAATTGAAAAAATTCAACATCGCCATAAAGTAGAATGCCTTATTTATAAATGTATTCGTAAGCTGAAAACATCAATTAATTATTGCACACGCAACTTGTTTCAACAATCCACGATTGTTGGGCGAACCTATATTAAAATGCCGTATCCCGTTCATGAACTTATTCATATTGTTGGCTCGGTTATATTTTTATTCTGGATGTTCGTTTGATCGATGGAGCCTTTTGTTCGGCATTCATTATTGTTAATATTTCACGAATTCGCCAGTAAATGTTCCACCAACTTTGTTCACTGGTCCGCATGATTTTAATTGCCTTTACAGTCTCAACTCGATATAATTTATAGGCATTGACTTTGGGGACACCGAGTTTAATTAAAATTTAATCGGCAACATTTTATAAATAATACAAATTAATTTCCGTGAAACAATAGCTATACTCTATCGGGATGTGTTTGTATTATGAAATATTAAGCCTGTACATGTACTTCGTCACTATCGCTATATGATCCTGTGTTTTTTCACTGCTGGTTCTAAAGTGTAAAGTTGGTATTGTAACAAAATTTTATTTATCACAATTGAGAAGAATTGGAGTTGGCAGAAGATGAACGAAAGAAGATTGAATGCAGTGGAGATGAGATCCCTCAGACGTATGTGGGACAAATCAATTTATGGAGAGTAAAGAACGCAGATAACGAATATAAAGCTGATCTTAGCATAATTAATAGAACTAAAAAGGGTCGCTCAGATGGTTTGGGCATATTGAGCGAATGAATAAGGAAAGAATGGTAAGAAAGATATATAACGCAAGTTTTGATGGCGCCAGAAAGGGAGGGCGAAGACGTGGCATGACTAGATTAACCAGATACTGGAAGATAGTCTTGTTAGAAGCCTCAACAACCGGCGAGCTTGCATGCGAAGATGTATGAACGTGGATGAGGCGAGAGTTGTATGTCAGGACAGAAGAGCGTGGCGTTCTATCCTCTCTGCCTACCCCCACGGGGAAACGGCATGATGGTAAGTAAGTAAGTAAGTAAGTAAGAAAGTGAGAAGAATTGCACATAATATAAGATTTCCGAATCGTTTAGAATCGTCTGGAAGCCGACCGAGTACACAAATATATACGAGAAGATTCGCAAGAGAACGTTCCCTTAGCGTTTCATTACGTGCGTTTTCTGTGACAGCAGTTAGAGAGTAAAAACCATAGATTCTAGCGAAATACAGCTAACTTTGAATCCAAATTATTATTGGATAATTACGGTGTATTACTGTTACTCGAGACGTGTGAAATATTCCAGCAAATTTATGCGAATTAGTCTGAATTACAGAGATGAGATCCAGCTAATTTTTTTGCCCAGTGACTTTATCCGTACCCCACAGCGGCGAATTCATGACAATATTTTTTCTAAAATAAGATAAATAAAATAAATTTGTCAAAAATGATTTCCATACACGTTCCGTTGTCTGAATAAAAGCTTCGTCCCTGTGGTACTTCTATAATTTATCTTAATTAATAATTATCCCCCTATGGACAAAATTCAGTAATTTTTCTCAGAACATGTACCTACATATAAAAATATTCTTTAGTATTAACTTTTTTTATATAATATAACCACCAGAGTTTTTTCAATAATCATAACCGTTTGCGGGGAGATAAATAACACCAAAGTAGTTAATAAATTAAGTAAATAATCCATTTGATAATAATGGCTAACTATAAAGTATTTGCGATAACTTTTAAATGTATACTTAAATTAATGTTCAATTTAGTTTCTAAATTAATCAAGGTAACATAAAATGGCATAAAGAAAACATGTAATTTTACCAACAATATTACATATTTCCACACACACTCTCGACGCTTTGCAATATTGATATTAACCAACTCTTACTTTATCTTAACTTAATATTACCAATCAACAACAATATCTAACCATCACCCCGTTTCTTCGCAGAGGTAGTAGGTATAGAGAATAGAATGACGTATCCTTCTATCTTGGTACAGAACTTTTGCTACGGCTCGTTCATACATCTTCTCATGTATGGTCTACTGTTGGCCGGGCCGTCCTCCAATGTTTTTTGAGCCAGGTCTTTCGCAGAGACCTCCTATTCCTATTCCTGTTGTCTTCAACACTCCCCTCATATGTATGTCTTCTGAGCCGCTTACTCGCTTATACATTCTACAAACCATGTCAGGGATCCTTTCTTTATTCTATCTGTCACGCTATAACCAGCATTAAATACACTTCTAATTTTTCATTCCTCATTATCGACCAAACACGGAAAGTCCATAGAATGAGGAATGTCGAGGAAGTGATACGAGGTCGATAGAATAAGGCGTCATGTGCCTTGGTGACCACATTCAGTCTAAATTCATCCCTTTTTTGCCAATTCCAGGCCTCACTTTCATTTGGCCGTTCACTTCAGAGTTGGCCTTAGAACTCCGTTACGTACCGCTAGTCCTTCTTCCTTTGAAATATTCTTGTTGACCAAATTGCATTCAGAGCGCCATTTACTTTGTTTCCCCCAGTCACTTTCCTTTCGATATCGTTCTCAGCCTTGCTGTCCCTACTGAACATATTTCCCAAATACACCAACTCGTTCACTTGTTCTTAATACTATAAGGTCCGGTATTTAAACCGTAAATCATAAAACGACGGATACATTGTACTGCACGACTGATTATTATGATTATATGATTATAAGATATTTTATATTATCCCAATTATAATAATTTCGTTCCTTCGTCCGTCCGTCCATCGTAACTTCGTGTAAAGTCTATGGACTATCTTTTTTTATAAAATTATAACGTAACTTCTTTATAGCATAAAAACTTTTTTTTCTTATAATAAATAAATACATATTCTTTAGGAACCGACAGTTTTTGCCGGGTTACAGCTAGTGTACTAATAAAAATGTGCACCACCTCGCTACGTACGGTAGTCAGATGATATCTGGAACCCGCTTACTCCGTCTGCCGGTCGATATAATAGAAAGCCGTAATTAATAATAGAATAAAATCACGACTTTTATAAATTCATTCAATTTATTACGAGGCAACTTTAATTAAACTTCGCTCTTGAAATATTAAAAGTACAGCAAGATTATTTGTTGACAGGCAATGAACTTTGAGCAAAATATCCCTCTAGTTCAGCGTTTCCCAACCTTTTGTGGCTCGCGTACCACTTGGTAGTACATCACGATTAATTGTACCACTTCGTAAAAATGATTGTATTTAGAGAAATTTGTTATTCTATTTGCATTATAAATTTTATTGGGTGACTATATTTAGGTACCAGAACTCAATTTATTTAATTTAAAAAAAAATACCAAAGTTTTTATTTTTGTAGTAAGAATGAGACATATGAACTTTACATATCACAATGTTTTTTTTAAAATAAAAGGTGCCAGGGCACATTTCTTGTCGAAATTCAAAACCAGGTCATTTAAAGAAGTTTTTTTTAAACAAATTATTTTTATTTTAAAAAATTACATAGTATTAAATTAAATTATTTGTTTAAAGGCAATTTTTTTCCAAAAATTATCGATATTAATAGAAAATATATGTATATAAAATTAATTAAACACAAAAATTCGGTAGTAATAACTTTATTTTTTACTTTTTGTATCCGCCATTAATGATTATTTTTCGCGTACCACCAACTATCTACTCGCGTACCACCGGTTGTACGCGTACCACAGGTTGGGAACCGCTGCTCTAGTTAGTTAAATGTTTGCCTTTCTTGGTCCCCGTATTTTTTAATGACCGCACATAATTTTTAAATTTTTTTTAATTATAAAATTATACAAATTCATTTAATTACATGAATGCCTCATGCTTAAGGTTCAAAGCTCAACATAATTTAGTGCAGCTACCTGTTTCGATTTTTGAAAGAAACTAAATACAAAAATTTCCATTCCTCGGTTTTAATGATATTACGCAACCCCCCAAATCTTTGGTATTAAAAAGGTGCGAAAATAATATCCAAGGTGTATATGTAATACGGATACAAGATTGACACAGGACACAAAAATAATTTCATAATGCATTATGTAAAATAAAAAACTATCATTATAATGGAAATTAATTTTAGCCTTATGTTTGTATAAATTAATTAAATAATTCTCATGGATAATTTCAACGGAAGTAATCGTGTAATGAACATGCTTTAATGTGCTGCTAATAAAAATGAAATATATCGCTTTAGCTGACTTTTTTCCCAAAAATTGAAAATTATATAAGGACTAACACATTTAGATAAAAGCTTTTAGCGAAAAGCCAGCATTTGGGTTGTTATTGTTAAGAATATGAATTTAATTAAGGAAATATAATTAACTTATTTAATATTTTAATTAAATAACGTAATATTTTCCCAATCTTTTCGTTAATGCAATTAACATTCGTAATATTTCCGTAATTAACTTCACGCTAGAGTTTATTGGTTTTGCTAAACTCGTCTTACAAACAAACCCGAATTAGACACTGTTTTTGCTTGTTATTAAAATAAATGTTTAGTTCTTTTAAAATCTTTAAAAAAATATACTTCTTCTTCTTCTTTTACCCCTTATTCTATTGGGTCGGGGTCCCTACACCGCATAGAGGGTTCCAACTGTTTCTATCTCCACGACAGCCCAATTTAATTGCAACTTCGCTTCGCAGCAGTCATCCAACTGTTTCTGCCAGCTTCTCCTAGGACGGCCGCTTGGCCTTCTGGTCTTGCCTGGAATAGCCTGGCATCCGCAAGTATGTCCCAGCCACCGTAGCTGTGATTTCTCGATAAATGTCAATAAGGGTTCCACTTCGAGACTAATTTTTCTCGACTTCTCTAATTTGTGTGTTTCTGTTTCTGTCTCTTCTGGTAACCTCTAATGTTCCTCATAGAAATCCTTGTAGCCTTGAGCGGGTTCTTTCACAGTTCCGGTTCTCGTGGCCATAGACTAGGCTTGGCCTGAAAACTGATTTGAGTACTGCCAACTTTTCTCGCTGGCTGAGCTCCGCTTTTCTAAGTACGGGATGATACAGGGATCGTGCTACCTGGCTTGCGGCTGCTATCCTCCTATCCAAATAACTTTCTTGCTTTTCATCCATTCCGGGATGTTATTATAAAAAATATTATTTTATTGAAAAATGCATTTAAGTACCAAAGATACATTTTATACACACTAACGTATATTTATTGATGATTGCCGAGAATGCAACCAGTTGAAATTATTTCCTACACATTTCTCAAATACGCTTCTATTATACAGGGTTATTTGGAAAACATTAATAACCTCGCAGGACTAAATTCCTGCCATGATTTTGAGTCGAAAATATTCAAGCTATTATGACCTAATATCATAAAGAGATACGCGACGTCAAAGTTTATATTTTTTTTTCAATATTTCTGACTTATTTTTTGTAAAAAGTTGGACTATCATTACAGTAAATTATATCGAATATGAAAATTTCATTCCCTTTAATACAAGTCAAATAAAAAAATAAAAACCTTCGAATTCCAATTGGAAAACATTCCAATTGAAAAATTTTCAAGATTTTTATCATTTTATTTAACTTGCATTGAAACGAATGAATTTTTCATAATCGATATAAGTTACTGTAATGATAGTCCATCGTTTTACAAAAAATAAGTCTGAAATATAGAAAAAAAAATGCAAACTTTGATGTCGCGTATCTCCATAACTATTGATATTAGGTCATAATAGCTTGAACATTTTCGACTCATAATCAAGACAGGAATATAGTTCTGCGAGGTTATTAATGTTTTCCAAATAACCCTGTATATATTTATTAAATTTAAATATTTTTGACGTGACAATTATTTGGAAGGCAAAATTAATTAATTTTATGTCGGCATTTAATAATTTTCAGTACACATACACGATCACGTTGCTTACCGCCCTGCAAGACGAAATTAGCTCGCATCGTGCTTCCAGTTTGCCGCCCTAACCAGGCCGCGTTCCGACCAGACCGAATATAAGGGAGTTACGTTCAATCCATCTTCAAAATACTTTTGTGATTTCAAGAACTCCACCAAGATCTCTTTCGAGTATTTTCAGAAACAAATATAATATTACATTTCACGCTAGAAGACTTTCGCAAGTACAAATATTTACGTTTTAAATCATTCTACATAGGTGACTTTTCATCGATTCAATGCTATTATTGGGCAAGTCTTACAAGCGAATTTAAATAAGTCATTATAATTTCACTCTCGTAATAAACCTCTTTATTAAATTATTTAATGTTTATGAAATTGGGCATTGATGGCGTGTACGACCAAAAGTAATTAATTTTATTAGTGTGGAATGGTTTTACAAAATATATAAAACTTACATAATTTTAAACGATCTATTGGATATTTCTTTGCGTATGTTTTTAATGTAACGATATAATGTATGTATATATATAATTCATGATTCAAACTCAGTCAACAATGAAATTCAAACATGCATAGTTAATGTACGTTCGAACGCGAATCATAAACCATATTCGCAATACTGCCTTACGCTTAGAATTATTCTTATTATATTATTATATTGTCATGTAATAGACTTTGTTGACATTGAAACCCATGCACTCTATGCCTATATGGTGCTTTATATATCGTAATAATGGCTGATTTATAATATCACTCTTAGATAAATTATAGAAGTCTCACAGAGACTATTTATATGGGATAAATGTATGGAAGTGTTTATAGAGTGGCCATATCTACATTTACTGTGTCGTGGCAATTCAAATTTTTCTATCATAGACGGCTATACAGCTCGTAACATAGTTACTTCTAAAATATTTGATTATAAAATGCTTATAAAATATTTTAAATAAGACAGATAAAGAACATTTACCTACATAACTTTTAAAATTTTGATATTATGTTAATATTCTTAGGTGGAATCGGTGAACGTTTCGTTGTGAAAAGTGATCATTTAAGTCAGCTAATACAGGTCATGAGGTCTCTGGCCACCCTACAAAGACTCACACTTAAATAGATTTTTTCTCTGTGAGACTATAATTTATCTTAATTAATGATTATTCCTCTATGGACAAAATCCAGAAATTGTGTTTTTAGAACATACATATAAAAATATTGATAAAAAGTATGAGTTGTCGCACTTTATTTTTTAGTGTCGGGCTTCATAATTTAATGTCCTACTTTGCATCTATCAGGGTCACTAACAACCTGTTGATTATATTATATGATATATTTTTTGTTTATTTTATCTAATATTAACGATTTTTGTTTGGCATCACAAGTTTTTATGGATATTTATGTAAGTAATTCATGTGTCAACTTTTAATTTTATTTTAAAATAAAATTTATTCTTTGCGGACTGCGTTATTATTCAGTTTTAATTGTTTTTACAGTGTTGTAAATTTTACATTTGAAATTCATTATCACGTCCATCATGTCCCGCTTGATTGATTAAAATGAAAAAAACTTTCCCACGAAATGAATGCATTTCAGTGCCACCTGCAATTCCGAGTTGAAGTTAAATCAATCGGTAACGAAAATGCAAGATCGAAACGTTTATTTTCCAACCTAGCAGTTTATTGTTGAGATATCTTTTACGATTACACTCGTCGCTCCTTCTATCTCAATTTCTAACATTCATTCAGTTAAGTATTGTAGACCCACTTAGCCCATTACATCTTAACGTATAGTATTCTTATGGACAAACTGTATATTCCGTAAGATGCCTCTGAAATATATATGTATGAATATTGTGAGGTAATCTGGGCATCTGGCGCCGTCTTAGAGGCATACTAAGTTTCTCGAGTCCCATCTTGGAGGTTAACTAGGCTACAAGTGCCATCCGCGAGGTTATGTCTCTTCGTTGGGCCACGCGTGACCATGGCACCAACGAAGAGACTTAACCTCGCGGATGGCGTTTGTAGCCTAGTTAACCTCCTAGATGGGGCTCGAGAAACTTAGTGTACTCTCAGATCGCGCCAGAAGCCCAGACTACCTCACAGATGGCGCCCAACGTGGGGCCCAGATTACCTCACAATTTACAGATTGTTAAATTATAAACAACAAAAAAAATATTAAAATCTACCTGCTTAAACCAGAATGTCTGTCTGTTTTCTATAATACGTTTGATTCTATAAACCGCTTGATTTATAGAATCTATAGATGCTATAATTCTATAAACCGTTTGACCAATCTGAACCGAAATATGTGTAGCTAATCTTAAGGACTTTGAGTAAGTTATTAATGGACCCAATCCTCTCTCCACCCACGTTATGGTTGCTGTTTATCATATCATCCATTTCAAACAAAATTCAATGATGTCCATTACAACTTTTTTCCATAACATCATCCTCCCTCCTTTTTGCTGCCATACGCCTCTTCTGTTTACATTTATTATCGTTTACTATATTATCTTGAACACCACGCTTTAAAGTAGATTGGCAAACATTTAAAATTTTGCAAAATTTCTCTTTATGATCTTGACGGAAATATAATCCTGATATCTCAATCACCCCCGGCATACAATGAATACATTCGTATTATTTAAAGTCTACGCCAAACAGGGGCCTCTCCCTCGAAACCCGTGACTTAAATTTTAATAATCCTGGTTATTCTTTCCAGTTACAAAAACAATTTTTTTTGGAACTAAACTGATTAATTTGCGCCGAAAAATTGAAATAATTTCTCCGAATTCTTCACATTCGTCGACTAAGCTGACTCTTTATCGCGAAACTACGTTTATCTCTTTCAAAATGTTCCTCGCATATTTAATAAAAACTTCATTTTTATTCAATAAATTAACAAGAACAAAATATATCAATTTCGAAGACATTTTCCTAATATACAGCCAAATTCTTTGTAAAAGTTGAAGTTTTTTAAAAATTGTCTTATGAATGAATATTTTGGAAGAAAAACTGGGTAAATTTTAATAAATCCGGACAATGCCAGGTAAGAATCGCTAATACTGCTTCTTAAAAATCGATTTTTATCATATTATCTATATCAGTTTGATAATATTCATATCTCAATACTCTTCAGCCTAAATGTGAATAGAATATACTACGTGGTAGAATAATATCGCCCATATTATGACGTGACTATTCTTAAATTATGTATAAATAGTTCTGAATCAGAGCGATGTTGGGCAAGGATCACTATCATTTTATAAATTCATTTTCAATCGCATCTACGTCATAATTTATACGCCGGATATTCATATCACAATACGTTTCGACCAAAATGTGACCGTAGAATTTACAACATGGTAGTATAATATTACCCATATGATATTACTCCGCTTTATCATTTCATTCCTCCCTTGCGGGCCCGGAGGCGTTAGATCCATCCCTTGTCTCAGGCGCCCCATTTGTTACACGGACTCTAAAGTAACTACTGATAAAAAATCTGTAGTGGTCTCTATCCATCTTCCTTATCAGCTGTTTATTATAAGGGTTGAAGATTATATAGGGGTAGCATGTGCTCAGTGAACAATATAATTTAAAGACGTCGAGGTTTAAACACGTTATTTGTATCGTAAAAACGCGCAATTGGTACTAAAAGTCACTTTCCTATTAAACCTTCGTGCAGTGTTCTAGCAGAGGTAGACAGAATAAAGAATAAAGGTTAAGTACGTTTATATGGAATGGAAGCATCAACATTCACTGAAATAGTGAATTGAGGCATTCGAAATGTGGATTTATAGATGGCTTCTAAAACAGTTTGTTTTTAAAATATTTTAAATAAGTATTAAACAAACAAAGATTTATTATATAAATTCAAGTACAATATCTGTTAATTATCAATTAAAGAAGCAACCGATATAAAATACATAGGAATAATCGTAGACCATTAACCATACACAAAAAATATAACGAAAATATCAAAAAGAATTTCACTTGGGAAGAATCAATATCAAAACAGAATCTTGTAGATATGATATATATTGATAGATATCATTACTAGTCTCTCACTTAAACTATTGCAGCAGTATACTATTTCTGACTAATGAATTGAGAAAAATTAAAAAAAATAACAATACTTACTCTAAAGTACTGAGAATAGTATTAAAAATAAATCGACACACAAGAATCAAAGTGATCATAGAAATTTTACAAATAGTGACCTTCAGATTACATAATTAAATTTAATGTACTTCAATTCTTAACAAAAAAAAAAGAAAACAAAATGAACATGACCACTGCCACACAAGAAGAAAACAAAAAATAAAATTATCTTTCAGAAAGAAAACCAAATAGCAAAATTCGATCACGCACAGTGGAATGAAATAAACTACCGGGGGACATCAAGGATGAAGAAAATGTAACAACTTTTAAGATGAAGCTAAAAAGTATGTTGTGCTCACATTTAAATGAAATTTATATTAATTGTATGTAATTCTGTTTATAGGAAATATAAATTATTTTTTACGGTTACCTACTTAAAGAATAAACAAAGATAAAAATCTGTTGGAAATCAAATTTTTTATTTGGGTGGCCGTAGGTGTTATCTCTTAAAGTTTGTCCTGGTTCCTTAGTTTATTTTTATAATTTAAATGTTAATTTTCATGCTATTCAGATGTCATTTTATAGAATTTTAAATTGAAAACAATATAATAAATGTGTTAAATACGAGTATCATTAATAATATTCAAATAAACTATAAAAATATCATTAATCAAGATATATTATAGATGTCTCACAGAGACGAAATTATATTTTTTTAATGGGAAAGTAGGAATGAAAGTCTTTGGTGTTCAAAGGGCTTACGGCTTATCGTACTGTTGGCTTAAGTGATCACTTTACACAACGTAACGTTTACATTTCCACCTATGATAGAATACCACTTCTATCAAATTTTTGGAAGTTGTCTATATTTAAATTTTACAACATGTTTCGTATATGTTCACAGGAAGATCCACTAGATCGGTCGAGACCTTGAGCCTTTCACACTGTAATACCAACTCCCTGCAAAACTCTTATAAATATATCGCTCGTCTAATTTGTTCAACATTATATTCAGTGACTTGGATCTTTTCAATTCATCAATGTATGAATTTAAAACTCTCGGATATTCACCTCAGTCATAAAAATTTTTTTCTTCTTTTGTAATCCATCTTCTTTCTTTTGTTCCGACTTCTCTTTCTTCTTATCTCTTATCCTTTTTACTAAGTAGATCTATCCTTTCCTATCCATTTCTTATTCTTCTTTTACCTTTAATGCTTTGACTTTCATAGTTTGTTCGCAACTTAAAACTTTCATTTTTTTTTGTGTAACTTTAGTTATTGTTGCTTTATGCTAATACATAACATGTTAATTCTGTGGAAACTTGTAAGATGGTCTCTATACTACTCAATAATCATGTGTTATCTGATTTTTATATGTACTGTTAGTTTCTCATGAATAAATAAAAAAATAAAATAAAAAATATATTTTGTAATAATCCTTAGCGCAACCGGCATCTAAAGCTTTTTTATTCCCCTTAATATAATGAAATATCTATTTTTTATGATTTTATTTTATTTTTAGCAATATCCCTTATACGTGTAATGAGATTCTTCCGAATCATTAGCATTACACTAGAATACGCCAGAAAAATTTTCAGTCCTGTTCTGAAAAATTTAGACAAACTCAAAATATTTCGTATTAAAATATCTTTTACACACCTTAGAATGTTGCACAGCGTTACTTTCAACCAATCTCTGCTCATTTTGGAGCCTGAAATTCAGGCAGAAATTGGGTGATTTTTTACAAGGGAATGATTAATTATTCATTTTTTAATAATACAAACCCCCGTAACATCACACACATAAATAATATATTTACATTGCGGTTTTATATATTATTTGAAGTTACATGCGAAATTGCTTCTAATAGGTTGAACGATCAGAAATGGAATGAATGGGAAAAGGATGGTGCTGGCGGTACGACTTCCGCCATTCCTTGCCGGAATCCGGATCTTTCTACCATTACTGATTACACCAGGGTAATTTTATATAATCACGTCAAAAATTCACTACGTACATACATTCATTTTACTTTTAGTGATGCATCTATTTATTTTTTAAATACATATACCTATTGATATACTATGCTCTAAAATTGGAACATAACAATGATTTTATCAAAAAATAATATTTCCTTTTTTTTTTGTCTGGCCTTATTGGTCATAATATTTTCATTAGTTTCTTAATCATTTACTAAAAAATAGGACACTACGCAAGATTTGTTACTAATACGCCACTATGAATAATAAACCTTGCGAAGCTTCACTATTAACCTTTCAACAAATTTTAAGCCTTTCTTCTGTGCTTTTTCTTAATATACATCCTTTTATGACTTATATAATTAATTTATCACGATAATTGCTCGACGGTTAATTACAACAGAATGGGTTATGCAGAACCATAAACCATCCCTTAAGATCCCAAGAAGTTGTAAAAGCTTTGTTAAAAAATAATCTTGTTATGTTCGTCTGGTTTAAGTTTAAAATTATCTAGAGTATCAAAGGGTTAAAAATAAATTGTGTAAACTTTAGTGAGTTAAAAACAAATTGAGTAAAATTTAGCAAGCCCATCTAAATTAAGTTCTTATTTAATGACCGTACCTACCCCTATTTTTATAGGGATCAGTGTTGGCCCCGTATAGGCCGGATAAATCGGTATTTACTGTGCCGTGAATTGGCGTCTTACTGATAGATAAATAACGGAGATAAAATTCGGTTCAGTTTGAATATTTATTTTGAGTTATTTTTAAAACATTACAAGTGTAATTTTTTTTTGGAACGCAATTAAATCATTAAGGGGTTACACCACCCTGGGAGCCTGAAATTTAGAAGAAATTGGGTGATTTTTTGCAAGGGAGTGAAGGAGCTCCGCCTCACGGAAATAGACATGACATGGCCATTTTTTTTATTTAATTTTCCAGTAAAATAATATTTTGAAGTTTACTTAAAGTGCATTTTTCTAAATAATGATTCCTCATGGAAAAGTCACAAAATTTTGGGCTCCAGGGTGTAATCCCTTAACAGAAAATATCAAAAAAATATTTTTTCCATTCTTTTCATTTTTAATCATAAATATTTAAGGAATGTGAAATGTGAATCTTTTTTTTAATAATCGTTATTCATTTTAATAATGTTTTCTGAGATTTTAACTAAAACGTTTTCAGAATAAACAAATATATATATATATCAATATAACAAAAGAAAAGTTGATACGATTTAGTTCTCAAAGTCTTAGATACTAAAAAATGTTTGAGTTGTAATCCTAGATTCTTTGAAAAAGTTCAGAACTTCGATAGTTTATACATGTCTTTTCCTTCCTTGAGACATTGTCGACTATCGGATTGTATTAAAGTGATATTAGCTAAAAATATATTAAGTAACCCGCATCCAAGAAAACTAACTTGGATTGACGTTTTGGCAATATGAATGTCCACATTATTATTTGAATAAAATAACTTTTTATATGCCTCAACAAAAGCTTTTATGAATTTTTCTGAATTTTGGACACAAGCCACACCTTTGGTAAAGAAAACAGTATTTAAATTTTACATGTTTACTATAGGGGCTATAGAATATATAACTATTATAAAATACATTTTAAAATTAGAATTTTTTTAATACAAAATTATTAATAAATAATTATTATTTTTCAAAGCAGTTTATACGATGTTGAAATGATGTAAAGAACGTGAAATATATTCATTAATTTTCTACTTTAACTAAATAAAACTACTATTACTATTACATTACTACACGAAAGTGGATTCAAATCAAAAGTTTTTTGAATTGAAGGGCAATTTAATAACTGATTTGCCTACTTTACCTAACGATGGCGATTCTATGCCCGTAAGTGAATATTTTTTCAAAGCCACGGTTTTAACAGGAAAAGTTTTACAGTGTATTTCGTAGCAGACAGACTACGTAGACAGACAACGTAGACAATAACATATAATTGAAAAATTGTTGTTGTTAGTATTAACGTAAAATTGTATTATTTATAATCACATTAATATAATAACATTTCCAAGTATATATTTAAATTTCATTTATGTTCAAGTATACAAATAAGTACTTAAAATCACAAGATCAATGAAATACCTACATATATAGCGTCACAACATTCTATAAATCTAATTATTTTCAATTGAATTGAAATTCTAACCCCAAGCTTTCATTAGGGGCTAATGAAGTTTGTCGTCATCTCAGATGATGCCGTCGAGTTCCTCGGGATTTACACTGAAAAGGCAAATTTTTTGACAAACATGCCTCCCTTTCACTGTTGGCTTCGTAACCGAATTATCCTTCCTCGAAGGGGAATCACTCGAAGCCCGCCCGATATCTTGTCAAATGCCTAAGTTTATTTTTGTAATGGACTTATTTGCGCCAAAGATTTTGTTAGCAAAACAAAATAAAATATAATTTTTTATAATTAAATAAATTTGCAACAATTGCAATTTGTTATCACAATTTTAATTTGATTTTTTTTATATGGTTATTTTATAACTAATTTTATTTTATATACTAGTATTTACTAGTACCATCTAAGGGTCTGGAAAGTTTTTGGATATGGAATTAGGAGACGAATGCGGCATAATTTAATTTTCAAAAACAGAGTTAAATTTTTATATTTCAGAATGATTATGCCTACAGTAATTATGTGTATAGCGTAACTTGCCAGAGATGAGCTTATATTTTATATATTATACTATTATATTACATAGAGCTACAACTTTACGTATATTATAATAAAATTACATCAACTTTAACGCTTAACGGTTTCACGAAGTAATAAGAAATTTGATGAAGTTAATAAGAAATTATTAACGAAAATTAAAGTACATCAATATTTTAACTTATATTTGAAGATTATAGTTTACTATATTTTATGTACAGTGAAAAATTAATCAAAGGGAAAATAAAAGGAAGTCTATTTAACTAAACCAATTAATCGCTTAAACCGTGCAGGTATCCCCGTTACAAACCTAATTTTTTTCGATATCCTTTGATATTTACTTAGTCGGAATTGTATAATTTACAACAGAATATAAATTGTTAATACCAGTAACCGCGAGTCTTACGAATAGTTAGACACTTTGTGTGTTTTCGATAAAGCGCTCGCTTTTTTTAAATATCAATAAAAATATACTTAAAAGTAAAGTATAAGACCAAACCGTGAAATATTTTAATTAAATTAAAATTATTTAATTGAATGAACATTATTAAAGAGATGGCTGGCTGAGGACTGGTATACAAAATAGGCAAGAAAATAATTAACGCAATATGTTACATTTTCTGAACATGACTTCAGAAAATACCGTAAAAATTCCACGTAGCATCGCTAAGGCTAAATATATCAAATATCGGTCAGTAAAACTAAAAGTTTAACAATATCATAACAACCAACAAGGTATGAGCTGAGTATTGATAATGAGCTTGTGGAACAAGTCAGATATTAAGGTGTTTAGGTGTGGAAATTTGCAGCCATACTCATCTGTATACTAAAGACTGAAAGCAAGTTAATAAAGCATCTATTGTATCAGGGTGTTTCAAAAATTTGGTCTGGAAGTAAAAATTGCATATTGAAAGCAAGGGCAAGATATACAAGACTTGCGTGCGACCTGTAATGGGATATGCTGTAGAGACGCGGACTATCACTGTCCGTATCAAAGGATTCCTTAGAACATCTGAATTGTAAACTCTACGTGTCTGTAGCAAAGAGATCCTAATTAGCTTAAAAAGAAAAGCCTTTGAATCGTGCATACTGCCAATGATGACGTTTATAATGGAGATAATGGCTCCTACAAAGAAAAATGTAGAAAAGCTCAAATGCACGCAACGATCTATGGAGAGATCCATGCTTGGAGTAAGCCTAAGAGATAGAATAAGAAATGATGAAATTAGGCGCAGATTTAGTGGATATCATGAATCGTGAAGCGAAGCCAAAATATCAATGGGCAGGTCATGTTGCAAGGCAGAATGCTACAATATGGACTCCCAGAGTTCCAAAGTGGAGACCTTGGGAGAATAAAAGAGACATCGGAAGACCTAAAAAGAGATGGGCCGACGATATAATCGCTGTGGGGGGAAAGAAATGGCTACAATTAGCATGTAACAAGGATGGTAGGGTATGGAAGAGGTCTATATCCAGCAGTGGAGAGATGACGGCTGAAGAAGACAAAAAAGACGAAGAAGAAGAAGAAGTCTGAAATGTAGACATAAGGAAAACTTGTAAAATAGAGGACATAGCACGATGAAGTAGATCCAGAAAGAGATTTTAGAGGGATCACTTAGCCAGGATTCACAGTGACGGACTCGTGCAAATAGTAGCTAATTAAACCTTCTCTAGACGACGCCCACCGGGAAGATCCCTTAAAAGAGTTCGAAAAATCTAACAAAAAAAAAATGAAAGGAAGAATATTATTTGACAATAACGATGTCGGTGTTTTAAAATATTTCTAAAGATTAAATTTTATGACAATAAATGTTGAATACTTATATTATATATTTATTATCATCCCTACGTCCATTGGAGTTCGTGTTACGTAATGAGATAATCGAGTTAAGGCAGTTCTTCGACTTTGTTAAATAAGTTTTTATTAAATTTTATCTGGCACTACTTCTTATTTTTCTGGTCTACTTAAACTCTCACGTTTATCCCAAAATGTGAGACGATAAATTGTTCACTAATTTGTTTGTTCAACGAAAGAGAAAATACGTAAAATCAGATGAGTGTAAGCCGTTAGATGTTATATGTATTCTGTTTACCTTACGGAAGTAAGTAGCTTTTTTGGGAAAGTTATGTCGAGTGTTAAAAATATATGTTGCAGTTCCCAAAGTTGTATTATAATTAGTTTGTTTATTAAAATATTATAAATGTCAATAATTTAAATTAAACAACGCAAATTCTCAATACTTATGGATAATAATAATATTACGTTAGGCAGTAAATTTTGTTTTATTTGTTGGTGACACGATCGCACTTATGAGACGTAAGAAATCAGTCGTTGTATTGTTTGAAGTTATCACTTAAG
This sequence comes from Agrypnia vestita, assembly GCA_016648135.1. Classification (NCBI taxonomy): domain Eukaryota; kingdom Metazoa; phylum Arthropoda; class Insecta; order Trichoptera; family Phryganeidae; genus Agrypnia; species Agrypnia vestita. The sequence goes on along the minus strand of JADDOH010012342.1, from coordinate 20,884 downwards.
CCAACTTATACAGGTCATGTAACCTATGGCCACCCTATAACGACTCCTATACATGTTTCCCATATACATAGTTTCGTCCCTGTGAGACTTATATAATTTATCTTAATTAATTAATGATTATCCTTCTGTGACAAAATTCACTTATTGTGTTCTTTGAACCTACATATAAAAATATTGTTAAAAATAATAAAAAAATACAATTTAAAGTAGCTACTCAGCAAAACAAATGTAACAATTGCTATGTTTAACAATAGTACATTTTTTGGCAAAAGAATATGAATAGGTTTAATAAATCCGATAAGCTTAATAGGATTCCAATCAGGGTTGTTTAGATGTTCTGTGATAAGTTATTGTGTTGGAAGTAGTTTTAAGACCCAGAAATAACATAATTATTTTACTTATTTAAGTATTTTGATGGATACGATGCAATATCATTTTTGTTTTAATTTTTTGCTAGACTAAGTAGATGTATTAAAAACGCATGAAACGATATATACATAAAAATGGAAAATGTATTATTGCTGTAAGGTATAAAAGCGAAGAGATAATCAATAAAAGTGATAAGCAATATAATAAATATTACGGATGAATATATACAAATGGAGTACATTGAAGCATGACTTTAATGCAGACATGTATTTTATAAAAAACATGGAAATAAAATATTTATGTAACAAAATATTGAGATATTAAAATCTGAATAATCCCAATCATAATAATTTCGTTGTCTGTTCATCCGTCCGTCCGTCTGTCCATCCGTCCGTTCGTCCTAGCTTCGTGTAACGCCGTAATATCTTTATAGATTTTTTTTTCTTTTTTGTTAATATAAATAAATATTTATTCCTTAGGAACCGACATGTAAAAGTACTATCATTTTTGACGGGTTACAGCTAAAATGAAAATTATTGTGATGGGAATATTACCAGATATATGCTTACGTAAATGTCATGTCTTATCGTAAAAATCTTACTATGAAATAATTTTTTAGAAAAACTATTGAAATACCATAAATTGTTATTATCTTCCTCCACCTATTTCGATAAACCACTCATTAACTCGATTAGTGTCAGTTTTTTATGCTAAACAAAAGCTTTCCTATTGGCAGATAGTATAAGTACCTGTTAGCTATTTTCATGTGAGGTAACTTCTATACCGATGAATTTGTGCTGTTGAAACCAGCGTTAAGAAATTTACATCTGGTGCTCATTAAGTCGGTTTATTTATTATTTATTATTATTATTTATATATCTGTTTGATTTTGTACGCCGAGAGACCAAATATACTGAGGGCTTAATTTGATCTATGTACTTTTACCCTTGATGCGATGTGAACAACGTGCTTTAGCTTATAGAACAGTACATGTAAGAGGACAGACATGTAAGTATCAGTATTATCAAACTGGACATGTAAATTTGTCGAATATCTTGTGGTCATATTCTGAAAATATCGTAGTATTCTCCTGAACACCGTTCTTTTATATTTACGACCGTAAGTATTGCTTTCTGGGGCTTCTTTATTAGGTGGCCCATAACCCAAAAGTGAGAAAACCTCGTCACCTAGCAAAATGGAAGGTGTGGTGGTTTATGTAAGTAATATCTCCGATTTTGCAGAATAGCACGAATTTCTCGGTTCAAGTTTTGCTTAAATTATACAAATATTACAAGATATTGAAAATTCGGTAATGAAATTAATGAATATATCCTCTGAAAGTACTGGTGAAGATATAGGTAAACTTTTTAAAAAGCAAAGACCTATTATTTATTTATTTATGGTGGACATTATTAAAAAGAGCATTACGCTTTTTTTGTTTCTGACAACTCATTATTTTATTACACCTCATTCTTATTAGTTACGGATGGTAGTGTTAGTGACGGACATTGTCACGTAGAGAATTATATATTTTAATTAATGATTAATACCAATGACATGCGATATAGTGATGGATCCACTTCTTAGTTTTAATTTTCATTAAACTAAAATATTTAAAAAAAACAAATTTAGAATATTATATTATAAAAAGCGTAAGTTAATTTTTTCATTTTATTTAATAATAATTTTGAAAATATACTTATTTTGAAAACGTTTTTTTTTAATAATACATGTACCTATTTATTTTCAGTTTAGAAAATAAAATACTATGAACATGTAATTTTTGCGTCCATCATTTACTCAAAAAAACTGTTACTAGTTTTTATAAATGCACTGTTACTCACACTATGTAAGTCGCTTTAATAAAATGAACGGACGTACTCAAAGTACATGAAAAAACTAGACTATTGATTTTGCAAATATAACTTACTCGCTGGTCTCCTGATCTCTTAGTATTTTCAATCATCAAACAATTATTTTATATTTAACGTGAAAAGCTTTTATGTACTTACTTCGTCCCTCTTTATACGCCAAGATTTTCATAAGTACGAGTACACAATAAATAAAAAATATGACAAAATTTGCAAGATAGACAAAGATTGCTAGTGACGGGCACGAAGAAAATGTTATCAAAAATAAAATAAAGAAAAAAGAAAGAGACAGTCTCATTTAAAAATACGTGTATCACAAATTAAGAAACAAAAAAAAAACATGGAGCATAATTCTATATGTAGGAAAATTAAGGAGGGATCTTCTTAATATATGTGAAGAAAAAACTTTTAAACCGGCTTTTTATACAAATAATAACATCAGAAAATATATATTAAATTATAAATCTAAATTATAAATAATAAAAAATCTAAAATAAACGCATTAGAAAATAGCAGTCTTTAAAATAAATTGCAAAGATTGTAATACGTCATACATCGGACAGACTAGAAGAAAGAAGGTCGTAAATTTAATAAAAATATGTAAAAAAAGGAAAGAAACTAAATATTTTAGAAAATTTTGCGATTAATAGTAACAAAAATGTAAACAATATTCAAACTCCATCTATAACGTCCCGTATTCTGCGACTAATGACCACGCCCACATACCCACTGGATTCTAATATTCACTCCACTCCTCATGCCGACCTTTAGTCTTAAGTTTAGTGTTAATCGTTTTATAAACAAATACAGAAAGTAAACAGAGTTATCATTTTTTAATATATTATTTAAAATGGTCTTCCACAAAGTTCTCAAGAAAATTTCGATAAATTAGTATAGAAACTTTAACATTATTGGGTTTACCTAACTTTCAGACAATATATCATTCATACATGCTACTTTTCATTTTCCGTACTTTGCTTCTACCGGCAATGAAACTGATTATTAGAGAGCGTCCCACGAGATTCGAATTATTAAGTAAGTCTAGGCTTAACTACGGTTTCAATAACTTTTGATAAAGAGCTTGGCAGACTAGCACATCTTGGTGCAGGACTAGCACATCGGGATAGGAACAGGACATCAGCTAACCTAATGTCGATTTCAGTTGCTTTGAAAATTTTGTACTTACTTTGTACTACGCCGTTTCCCCGTGGGGATAAGTAGAGATTTTATATTTCTGCTCTGGCTAAAAAATCAGTTATAAAAAGTTGTATCTAAACAATCGTTTATTGCATTGTATCTAAATCGCCTCAGTTATTAAATTCACCATATAAAACAAAATTATATTATATAAATATTTCGAGTTTAAAGTATTCAAAATATTTACGTCTCAATAATCGTCTATTGCTAAGTGGTCATTTTGTATGCAATCCCTCAATTATTAAATTCCATTAAGTCAAATCAAAATTATATTATATCAATATTTGACGTTGAATTAGTAGCTTTTTGGTATGGTAATTATAAATCTTTCGCTTAATTTGAAAATAGTAAGAATATTGATGCGACACATATTCCATGTTCGTATCTTAATTAAAAAAAATGTGGGCATATACAATTAATCAATTCCTTAATAATGTGCAGCATAAATGAAAGCTTTTTAACATTTTCTATGAAACTTGGAAGTGGGAAGACCGATGTCTTCCACTATTATCTTCAACTGACCACTACTCTCGGACAGCAGGAATTTCAAATAAACGTCTTGCAATAATTCATTGGCAAACTTTATCAGTGATGTCAAACGGAGTTTGCATACTTGAATTTGTCCTCAAATTGCTATTCAAGTATTCCTTGTAGGGGGATATTGTCTTTACTGTGACAAACTGTGTACCTTTGTTATATCAAACATTTCTCGCGAGGATAGGCAGGGCAGACCATGAATATGAGGGTGAAAAGTTATGTGCAGTATCCAAAGAGTATAAAATTGTGGTAGTATCTCAATAAACTAAACTAACCGTTAACAAAACTAATTTTTGACATATTTTATAAGTAATGAAAGAAAATGACAAATATGGTAGAAATAATTGAATATGTCAATACGCAAATGTGATGGCAACGGTTAAGGTTAAAATAGCTGGTGACAAATATTGAATATGTTTATTTAATTTGATATCAGCGAAAAAATTATCCTATGAAAAGTTTATAGTAAACAGATTTATCTTGACTCACTGTAAAACAAGTACTAAAGCAAAACACAGTAATTTTCATATACAATATTTTATTTTAAATAATAGAATATCAATATAATTAATTAATTAATATAACACAGATATTTATTGGCATAATATAATACATGCAAACGAAATAAGAATTTTAAATAGAAACAAAATAAAAATCCAAAACTTTTGATATTACAAAAGACTAAAGGAAGACAATCATCCACCAGAGAATTTGAAAAAAAAAAACAGAAATTTCAACAAGAAATATCAAGAATCAATGCAGATGTTACATAACAGAATATAATGGATTTGTATGGTTAATGCATGGAGTGTATAAATTTCTAACTCTCTCTGTCTGTTGGTGTACAAAAGTCTTCAAAGAAATGTACCACAATAATTGATGGACCTGTGTACTCCGGACAATATCACTGGAAGGTGGCTCATGCTGCGGTCAGCTAAATCGGAGTGAATTTCTTATATTAGATATAAGTTACTGTAATGATAGTCCAACGTTTCACAAAAAAATAATTCAGAAATATTGAAAAATATGTAAAAGATATCTCATATCCCCTTAACTATTGTGATTAAGTCATAGTTGCTTGAATATTTTCCACTCATAATCAAAGCAGAAATTAACCCGTAAAGTATTGTGGACTAGCTCTGTTACACCCTGTATATATACATTAAAAAGAATATTTCTAAATACTCCACATTAAAAATATAGAAGTATCATTACTAGCTGCGAAATCTATGTATACTATACGAAATCTATGTATTCTGTTTCAAGAGAAGGAACAACAGATGTCATTTGATAGCCCCTTGAAATATATGGATGATTCCTATTTGGAACATATATATAACATTAAAAAATTTGATATGTGGATGTTCTTACGATAGAATTGGTGAACGTTTCATCGTGTAGCATGATTAATTAAGCCAGCTAATACAGGTTATAAGCCCTGGCCATCGTACAGATTTCCATACATGATTTTTATATAAATAGATTCGTTTATTTCTATAATTCACCTTTTTTTGTTCACAGGTTAGTTCCGGGAGTCATATCTTCTATCTTCCTACGGCTAACATCAAAAGTTAGCGCTCTTGGTGATTTTACAAGTTAGTGCAGGTTAGTTGCATTTCGGAAATTTAATCCTACATTATGAGTCATTCAATTTTCTATATTTCCATAATTTTATCAAAATACGTCCGTTAGATGCATTTCGGAAATTTAACCCTGCATTATGAGTTATTAAATTTTCTAGATTTCCATTATTTTATCAAAAAGTGTCTTCAGGCTTCTTTAATTAAGCAAATAATAAGTTTGCCGAGAGGACGCCGCCGCGGCGCTGTATCGAAGAGGTAGTGTGCCAGCTCAATATTACCGTCGTAAACATTACGCCGCGACGTTGGTACTTGTAGGGTCACCGTAAAAAAAATAAGGCTACCTACTTATCGAACCGACGCGCCGCGCCGCACTGACGCTAAACAAATAAGATATTGGTTTACAACTGTGATAAATGCTAAAGAATTAAATAGAATTTTAAAGTAGTTAATTTTTTTTTAAAACTACATTTAACTTTGTGACTATTAAACTGGTGAACGTTTCTGTTTCGCAACAAAAAATAACCGAAAAAACTCTAGTCTAAGGAATAAACAGTTTAAGGTATTTACGTGCCTTGATTCAGCGACGTACCTGGTTACGCAAATACTTGATTTTTTAAATTTATTTATTTAATAGATGATACATATAATTTCTTTTATAACAATGATAAATAAAGACAAATATTAACAATCAAATTATTATTATATGTAATACCTCACCGAAAAGAATTAAGATTCTTGTGTGTGGTGAGAGATAATCACGTACAATTATATTGGTAGTGTAATCTAATTTAACAAACAATGAGAATTAGGTAATATACTATTTATCTAATATATCGAAAATTTTTGAATAAGCTGTCAAAAAGAGACTAAATTCAATTACAAAAGTCAATTCTACAATAAATGAGAATCCATTCGGGTTCACTGGGGGAATATGCACACAAGACGCAATCGCAAAACATCCACCATCACACAAAGTAAAATGAACAAATCAAGTAATTGCATAGGTATCTTCATCGATCCGAAGGAAGTACTCGACAGTATCTCCCATGAAAAACTCTTACCTCTTAAAAGAAAACGGGATTGAACACACAGCCCCAAACGAGTAAAAAGCCACTCATCGAACAGATTTCAGATAGATTTATTTAATTAATTTCATATTTAACAATAAATATTTTTGGAAAACTAAAAAAAATCGCAAAAACTAATTATTGGGCACTTATGAAGATGTTCATATGAACTAAACATTTTTAATTTATTAAACATCCATAAAACTACTATCTTTATTAATATTGAACTCCGTTATATTTCACTTTAAAAACACTGGAAACATGTATGCTTTCAAGAATTAAAAAAGTACTGAAAATTAAAAAAAACAATTCTACTCTGTGTTGCTTTATATTCTACGCAAACATTGAAGCAATTTATTGTTTCTCGCAGTATAATCTAACACTTCGTTTTTGTATTTTTTTTTAATTAAAAAAATATATAACAAACTTTTTTGTGACTTGTGTGAAAATGAAGTTACGAGTTGAAACTAGTCGCGGTGACCTAGAAATTCCTCACGGAATGAGCTGCTTAAATAGTTTGAGATTTTTGCTGCTTCAGACACACAAACTTTCCGCTTTATAAGTGAAAAAAGGATAGTTATTTGTGGTTAATATTCTCCTATCTCCTCATTTTAATATTCTCAGTTTTTGTTCTGCCATATGCAGTTAATCTTTAGCCTGTAAAGAGACTTAAAGTATTTCTTCAAACTTCCGCAATTTATCTCTGTTGTTGCATTGCCATCTGAATGTTACTGTTAGATAAATCAGAAATTTTAGAAATTAAAAAAATAATTAACAGTGAATTAAATATATTAAATAACCAAATCCTTTTTTGCAAACAGTTTTCTTTTAAATTTGTTTACACATAATTAGTTTAGAAACTCACATATATTTATTTTTTGTTTTTGTAAATTTCTGTACTAGAAATTTAAATTTTTGGTATGTATTGTATTCTGATGAAGGGACCATTGGCCTCGAAACATGTTAATATTTAATAAATAGTGGGTTAACGCGGTTTTTTCTTTTTGTTAATAGAAATATAAATTTTCAACTAAGGAAAAAGTGCTAATGAAATTATAAAGAATGATATCTCTTACGTGTGCCTATTTTATTACTCCTTTAATAATAACAATCTAGTATTCCGCTTTCCCAAACGCTCAGCGTGACTTTATCGTAGTTCACAAGTGACTTTGTTTATATCTAAACTGTCTTCAACCAACATAGTCAACTTTGTCAGAGTAGACAATCGTATAACGTTATTGTTAACTCGTTCTTCCCGCACAGTACTGTTACATCGTGTATGATTTTAGTTTACATGCAATTTAGAGACATGCCCTAGGGCAAATTGTGGTCCAATACATTCTGATATTATGAAGACATATGAGTCTAACGCACATTATACACGATTAAACATAGCAGTTAAACATAAAATTGTGTATCAAGATATATTAAAGATGTCTCACAGAGACGAAGCTATTTTTTATATGAGAAAGTAGACATTGAAGACTATTTTTTTTTGTGTTCATAGCGCTAACGACCTATCGTACGGCTGGCTTAAGTGATCACTTTACACAATGTAACGTTCACAATTAATGATGTACCTTTGGGGATAAAATCCAGTATTGTGTTCTTGAAAAATCATACTAAAACTTAATAAAATATTCTGAATATAAAATTTTGGATTTGTTTGATTAAAATTCAGATTATCACAATATTTATTTTAATAAAATGTTAGCAGGAAAATATTAATTTATTATATATTCTTAATCATTATTGTCTCAGGAAGATTCAAACAGACGTTGAATTATTTAATTCATTTCGTCTGTTGAGGACTATTGCCTGCGGGCTCGAAGCTGTCTATCGCTCATTTACACTTTTACTGGAGTTAAGCCAAAATAATAAGACTCCACCCCTGTCATTAATTAAGGGCTGTTTGCGCCCCAACGCACCCACAACTGACTGATTAACTACCTGCTCTGTTTAAGGGAGGGCGAGACTGCCATCCCCATTTTAAAATGCCCGACCATTCCTGAGATAAGACGCAGTAAAACAAACAGAAGCCCGATCGATATATTTAATAATACCGCAAAGCGAATTTTTAACACTCTATTAGCAAAATTAAAATTATTCGGCGAATATAATTCTTCTTTTTTAACGTGTAATGATGTAATACAATTACATTTCAATTCATATATATAATAAATGTTGGGGACAGCAATTAAATAATGAAAATAAATGTAAATTATTAGGGGAGTCACAAACTACAAATAAAAAAATAAAAATACTATAATTATTTATTTAAAAAAATAACAAATTTTGGCAAACCAGTAATATATTTATTAATGTAATGATTTTTCATTACATTAATAAATATATTTCTTCACAAAAACACCCAGGCTTGAAAAAATCACATAAATTTATCTTCTTGTTTTTGTTTTCTGAAAACACAAACTAGAAGGTACTGAACGGCCATGAAAACGTAAGAATATTCTTAACGTAGATATAAAACCTCGCCAGGACTCGAAACTGGAACCTCCGATATGAGAAGCTAGTGCCATGCCTACCATTATACTGTTTCTCTGTTTATTATATAATATTTAAAATTTCAGAGCTATTTTCGTTTTTACACGTGTTTCATGTCTCTAGAAGATAATTAAATTTTGAAAATTTAATGTAAGAATCTGAGTAACATGTTGGTGTAGATGGTCATGAACTTCGTCTAGTGATCTGATGATCCCATCCCAGGATCTCAGCAATCTTCTTCTTTCATAGCACATGTTTTTAGCTTTATTTGAAAATAATAAGAAGACGCAATACGTATTGCGTGTTCACAACTCTACTACTTTTTAAAATTAATAAAATATGAGTATAATTTATTATCAACAAATTTTCGAAGAATATAATTAACTAGATAATATCAACATCATTTGAAATAATATCTTATACGACTATATATATTTATATATATATATATATAAATATATTTTTTTATATATTTATTACATCATACATATGCCAAACTGCATAGCAGTTTTACGGCATGGTTGCCTTCAATATTTGACAATAATTTTTATTTTAAAATGTATATAGTAGGTCATTATCGAGTGTAGGTCATTATCGAGTGTTGCATGTTTTTTTACAAGTGATACATGATATGTAATTATAAATTAATTATCAATTAACTATTAATTAATTCTTCAATGCATATATCTTATTGTGCTGTTTTTATAATCATAACGTTTATCCGAGAGCAATTTATTTAGAAAATTGTTCATGATTCTATAAAAAACAAAATTGCTTTAATATTGTATATATTTTGAATTTAAAATCAACGAAACCAATCTTTAGCGGACGTACCATGATTGATCAGTTTATATTTTCAATAATCGAATTTGCCCAAACCCAAACTGCCGCCAGTTTCAGTGCTGATTTCATAACTCAGCATAAACTCACTTTTCCATCCAATTCCACTCGAACACACTCCTGGAAAACGCAGCATATTGATACGTCATATGTTATTTTCATCACTTATTCTCGGTAAGTTAGTACCTATATCAACTGCCGAAATATATTCCTAATTCTTCTACTAGGATAGCTATCTGATACATCAACCGATTTGGTTATATTTTATTTATTAAAGCTTGCACAATGAGTACAACATTATGCATTATACATTTACATGTTATTGGTTTAATTTTTCAGCCAGTTACATTATTGGTTTTTAGTATTTTGTAAAAATATTAACTATCTTCTTATTATACCGAGTTCTGTAGTAAAGGAGTCATGTAGGTTAATCTAACAGTGGAATTTAAACAATAACGATGGAATTTAAACGATAAAAATTATAATATAAATATTTAAACAGTTTTATGATCAGACAGTTCTTAAAAATGTTTGTTATATTAATATATAACTACTTACGGAGACTTTTAGTCTACCGGTTTCGAGACGTATCCGTCTCTTCGTCAGAACAACCACTACATTAGCATATAAATATCACTACACTCCACAACCACGCGTGTGAGAGATATTTTGGGAAGTTGTTAGTGTGTAAATATGGTTGTGCAGTGTAGTGATATTTTCACGCTAGTGAAGTAGTTGATTTGACGAAGAGACGGGTACGTCTCGAAACCGGTACACTAATAATCTTATGTACTAACATAACTAACATTTTGTTAATAACGATATTCTTTAAATTAACAAATTCAAAATTTATGTAATTGTTTCATTTACACAATTAAAAAAAATAACATAATCGATAAAAACAAAATAACTTTTCGAACCATATATCTTCGCTTATCACTGAATTCAAAACGAATGCGAAATAGAAGTATGAAATGTAATTACACAAATTAATGACAACAATAATAATTTGTAGAATAGGTCAGAGTTGATACCTGCCCCATTGTGTCATGTGTTGTATCTAAAATAGAATGATTTCTTTGACAGTAAATGTTTTCCAGCGAGCGTTTTATTGTTTTGAATAATTTTGGTTTTCAGAACATATAGAATCTTTGTAAAATGTTGTTCTCCGATACTGATGTGTAGTCTTTCTTGTATTGCTTGTTGCCTTGTATTGTGTGTATGATTTGTAACTGAGTGAGTATGTTTATTATTCTATTTGTTTGTTTATTCATATTGAGAGTTGGTATTCTACCAGCATATAAATTTGTCTCACATCTAAAACATTGCACATAATTGTTATTTTATGTTTGTTTTACAATTTTTAACATTTGGCATTATGGAAACACGTTCGAATTTGCAAAATAAATTGGTGTTACATTTAAAATACATATAATGTGAGGCTTTGTGCATTTATCCGATAGGTAAATATTTAGTTTACGCAATATTCATCCGTTTATTTGGCAGAATTTTGAAAATACATTTTAAATACAGTGCATCGGAAATCGAATGGCGGATCCCAGGTGGGTGAAATATCCAATTGATATTCGAATATGATTGATGCCCTGCACTTGAAGGATTCTATAACATAGTTCAGTATATTAGGGTTAACAATTATTGACAATTGCGTACTTTCTTTCTTTCGACAAAATAATAATAATCTTTTTTTTACCGAGATGCGAACATGGAAGACGTGTCGCGTCAATATTCTTACTATTTACAAACTCAGCTAAACGCTTGCGCTTAAGGTATATATATTAAGGTCCTTTGACATACAAAGAGAAGAAGGACCCACCATACACCCAGGGCCATTATATGAGCAATAGCTCCCATATTGGCCCTACACTTTCGCCACCTATTTTCGGCATTTTTTTCAATGCTAAAGTGGCCGATACTCATGGGAATGCGAGCGGGACGGGGAGGCGTTCACATAAAACCTCTTCTCTGCCTCCAAGGCGCAGAGACAAACGACAATCGGAACATACTTATCATCCATTAATTGGGAATTACAAGCTAAATGAAATGCTACAGTTTAAGGACAAAATATGATTGCACAAAGTTCCTAGTTTTCATAGTTATAAGCATAAAGATAATAACACAACATGTATACGTGCAACGTAGGAGCCAGATTAATTAAAATGAATACAGAATTACACCTTAGAGACAATGATTAGATTAATACACTCCCGTCAGGGAAAAATCAAAATAAAATAATAAGCACAAACATTAATGCACTGCCGGCAGACTCAACCACGGCAATGATCCTAATAAACTAATTAAGTTACGTCTATAGAATACCGTGGATGTGTTGCGATCCGATTCTCGACGTTCCGCTGGAGTCATATCACAGCGCCATCGCCCCGGGTCAAGGACGTACTGCTTACTTTTTGCGCGGTGCATATTGTAGGCACTGCGTGGGGGTGTGTGCAAGGGTCAACATACCGTAGAGCTATTTCGGGCCGCAGTAGATAAAGTGAAGACTGTCGACGTCCGTTGAACGGTTAGGCTGCACGAAGAAGAAGAAGGAGAATATATTATTATTACTAGAGATTTATCTTATCTAAATCTCTGATATTTTTGGCATCGGGTCTCATTCTGAAACTGCACAACGTCTGATTATATCAAAAGAATACTAAGATGGATTTTCCAACACACCTTATACCCTACTCGAAAAATTTTAAGTGTTCAAATTTATCGATCTAATCCGGAGATAAACAATAAAACAAAGAATAAAAGAAGCAACAAGCATACTTTTATAACTGAAAATCGCACACGATAAAAACATATTTACACCACAAAATTATAACACCTCATTTGCGCCACATTACTTTACATATCAAGGGGAAAATATTTTAACAGCCTGTTGGATAACATCAGAAAGATTACAGACGAAAAATGCCCACAAAAAGCAGTCAAAGACTTTTTAAATCAAAAATCATATGTAATTAAAGCATAGTTCTCGCAAGCGCTCGCTTCTACAGAAGAGAAAAAATTGTACATTGAGGTTGTAATATAAATAAAAAATTATTGTTTGTATATTATATGCATTAAGAATTCCTTTACAAAAAATACAGAATTCCTTTACAAAAAAATCGCGAACAAGTGCCGTACGTTCAAAAAATCCAAAGTTATAAAAAATATCTTTGCACGCCAGGGAAGCATTACGGCGGACGGTGTGAACTTGGTGTTAAATAAATAGTTGGTGATAAAACTAAAGTATGTGCGCCGAACAAAATTACATTTTTTCTCATGAAGTAAGAACGATTAGGCGAGCTATTACCTGGTAGGTACAAATTAATAACAATATATTTTACGAAGCTAGTTAAATTTTCTTATAATATTTTATACTTTCGTTCTTGATTTCATCTAGCTAAATTTATTACAATTAATTATACGGTATAAATATAATTTTGTTAAATTTATTATTATTCCCATTTAACATTAAGCAATAGTTAGATACATTTGGCAAATGCTTTAATGATTGTGACGCAAATAATATCGGGGGGATTAATCAAATTAGTGTATTATGAAAATCGGCTCTGAAAGTGAGTAAGTACATACCTCCGTACCTGCTACCCTCTAACTGTTAAAATAATTGACGTCGCTGTTAAAAAGGTACGAATTGAACGGTTAATATATATTTTCTGCGTGAGTATTATTTTTCATAATTTCTACAAATATAATGTATTTTACCCCCCAATAACTTATTTAACCCCTCAATAAAATTTATTTAAAAATCAGCAAAAATACGATACATTACATTAGCTTATTATGTTATATCTTAAATATAAAACGGAAAGTTTGTTTGCGTGAAGCAGAGACGATATATTCAGGCGTCATGATATTTATCCAGTTCTCTCTGTCTGGATTTTCCGGGTCAACGCGACTAATTCTAACTCGCAACGCGGCGTATACGAGACGTGAAGGTTTTAAATATTAAAATAAATATAGATTTTAAATATTAAAAAATAAGACGCTTTATTGTTGTTCCATGTTTTTTAATCAACAAGATAACGATTTTAAAAAAACAGAGTTGAAATCTACATTTTTTATTTTATTAAAGAGTGTTTTTAAAGACATCGTGAAATTTTTTTATTTGGATATGTTGAGTCCCCCTTCAATTAAATACATCATTTGCTTTGAATAATTACAATCCTTCTTGCAATTATAATTGTTTTCAGCATGTCAGTAAAATATGAGGGAATGTAGAATGAATATACACAAGATTTAAAGCTCAGGCGAAGTCGGGTAGTAAGGCTATTTATTTATAAAATTTTCTTTTAATTACATATTTCCATCTTTGTATTCGATGATTAAAAAGTAAGCAAATACGTTACAATTTTTTTTATCGATTAACAATTCACATTCAAAATAATTGTGATGGATTGGAAGTTTTCGTTTAAAACGATTTATTAAAATATTGTTGTGTATTTGTGACACGTGAAATCGAACGTCGTGGTAGGTACATAAATAAGGCTTTCATGTATGTGGGATTATTTTTGATTCATATAATATTTTTAAATATATGTATGTATTTATTTACACGAAAATGATTGTAGTTAAAAAGCAATATAAAAGCAAAGTAAACTTTTTATTTTTGGTTATAACTCTTCATTCGTACTACATTAGTATACTGTTGTATTTCAGCAAACCTTTTTGCACTTTTCTGCAAACCACAGCAAAAAGGCATTTTTTACTTCACCATAGAAAAAAGTTATTAAAATGTATGAGATGGTCGGCAATAAGCGTGTGTTCAAGACCGAATCAAAAACAAAAAGAAATTAAAATAAAATCAGAGTTTTATTTTTTAAGCTTCAATAGGCCAAGAGGCCTACTGAAATGAAACACATAACAAAAACACCCAAGCTTGAGCAAATCACATAGCTTAATTGTGACCTCAAAGGGAATTGAACTCGGATCCCCGGTTTGAAAGCCGGTATCATGCACACTGGGCTACTTTTATATCTTTTAATATTCTGCGTCATCGGAATTAACCATGTTTTTGGATTCAGTTTAATATTTTTTTGTTAAAAAATAAAAAGTGACAATAACCATGCCATACTCGTTACCGTGGTGATCACTCTTTTATTTCATTCAATACCCGTAATCGTCAATCGAACGTTGTGAAATTTATAAGCATCAAACATTTATTTTGTAGAAATTCACATATTCGAAAAGTCACAGCGCTTCACATATTCGAAAATTTTAATGCATCCATTTACCTATATTAATAATGTTTTTGTGAATTTATTATCTGCCTAAAAGCTTTATTATAACTAGAATCGTATTAATTAATTAAATAACTATTATTTGCGAATACATTTTAAAAAGTCAAAAATATATCAATTTCTTTTTTCTTCATAGTGAATTGTAAACGTACTTCTCGTACTCACCCTACTTTTTTCAGTATTTAGCCTCGAGATAGGCTTAGCTTATAACAATATAAATTGTGAAACTACAACATATTACTAGAATTTCACCCCGTTACGAATTACCTTACGCATCATTTCGTTTAATTAATAAATTAAATTAATTCATTTAATTAATGTAGGCGTATAACTTAATATTTCAAGGACTCTTCGTTTTACACGTTTACGAGTTTAAATTATATGTGTCTATGAAATATGTCAAACATTTTGAATAACGGATTTGGCGTAATATTTAGTGGGTACCGCAAATAACAGGCAGTGGGATAAATGAATAAGCATGTCTATAATTGGATACGCGGAGAACAAGCCATGATATGTCCTTTATTAGATATGAGGAGACAGTAAGGGTGTGTGTACACGAATGGTACATAATTCGCATAAAGAACAGTTCAGAAGTAGTACGTAAGTAGTTTTGCACGTAGATCACATTGACCGAGTGAAAATACTATTCGCGCACTCTTTCATTAATTTACAATTGTTAGCGCCATTTAGAACGAGGTGAAATGGGTTAGATCATCCCCGCTTCCCGCCTCGTCCTTCACCCATCCATCACCTTGTCTTTACCTTATTACCTACATACGCAAGCACAGAATTGTATTCAGTTCGAACAACGCCGCCGAGTGTCGCTTACCGCTTTAGAATATTTGTTATAGGTATCTTTATTTACCGCATAAAACTTATCAACACAAATTATCCGTCCCAAGAAGGAAACACTTCGCCTCTCGTTGTATGGTGGACCGCAGGAATTACAGAACCAGCATCCATAAAAGTAAGTGCTTGTATCCTTCTCATTTTTTTCTGCATTACGGATTGCTCCATTTACAATTCAAATATATCTTGGAGTGGAGGCTTTCAATGCTATCATTAAATACATCGACATGTTAAATCCATTGTTATATCCATCAACAAAAGATACATGAAATTTTTAATTCTTGAGAAAAAAAAAACAAAATGAACATGACCACTGCATAAGAAGAAAAGATGAAATAAAATAAACTTTTGAAAATAAAAAGATTATACGGCCAAATATTTTTTCGTGTATTTCATATTTCTGTATGTCTTTCTGATTGATTTATTAATTTGGTTTTATATTTCACAGAAAAATGTTCTAAAAATTACAACTTCACAATACGAATGTGTTCTTGAATATAATATATGTGTGTTGTATCAAATGTGTCCAAAATAAAAAAAATAATTAAATCGGTTAATTCTGGCATTCCTTCGCGGCAGCTAAGTAATTTGTGCGTACCGTTCCAGAAAAAGTGGATTGCTGTAAAAATGGATAATACTTGTTAATTAATTAATAAATTAGACTTACAGATAAGGTCGATGTATTCACGGAAATGTAAGAGGCCGCTATAGCGTAATTGGATAACGCGCCTGCCCCGTATAGGAGAAGATCCGTGGTTCGAATCCCGGTAGCAGCCAAATACTTTTTTGTGGATTTTATTTTTCCGTATGTCTTTCTAATTGATTAATTAATTTGGTTTTAAATAAAAAGAGTCACAAAATTCAATCATGCGCAGTGTAATGACATTATATATAAACTAACCGGGGGAAAAATATAACAAATTTTAAGAGAAACCTAAAAAACATCTGATGCTCTAATTTAAATGAAATTTGATTGTAATTAAATATAATTTATTTATAATAGGAAATATAATTTTTTTTATGTAAGGAATAAATAATTAATAAATAAAATCTCGATTATTGTACAGAAGCACCAACATTTTTAGTGCACAACCCGATTTTCAGAAAAGTGCTAACATTAAAAACTTATTTACTGGATAAAAAGAATAAGTGTGAACGGGACGTTAATGAAATTTGGACGTTAGAAAATTAGGCTTGGCCTAGACGATACAACAATGAGATTTGTTAAATGAGGTCGGTCAATAATATAATGGAGCGGCCGTGTCTTCAATGACATAAATCTTTCTTAAAAATCCTGCACTGAAAAGCAATGGCTCGTAATATGGATAAATGAGGGAAAATTCTTGATGCGGCCAAGACCCAATAGGGATTATGAACCAATAGATATATAAAATTTCAAATTTCAAATTCAACACAAACAAATTCACAAACATATTTTAAATAACTTTAAATTAGTAGTTCTACACTTAAAAAAAAAACTTTTTATCTTGTAACCTTGAAATTATTGTTGTTTACTTTTTTAATATCCCTTGAATATTTAAATAAAAGATTAATCTTAAAAGCTTATTTTTGAAACGTCTATTTTTAAAATATTTAACAATTAAAAATTGTTAAACTATAAAATATTACAGTTTTTTTTTAACTTACACTTCATTAGGTGCCTTGATAGGGAAATTTTAGTATAAGTGAAATGCGCGCGTCGTGCAACGGAATATTTTCACATCATGAAGTCACGACTCACCAAACTAAAGCCTAGATGGCGGTTTTCCTTTTCCAGATATTAAATAGCAATTCTTGTATGTGACAACATCAAGTCATTTGGAAATGGTGTTATGAAAATTGCAGACGTTTCGGGCTTCATAATATTTCTTTTCATAATATAATTGTGATAAAATTCATAATGTATTATTATGGTGATTCAACCATGTCCTTACTGCTTCATTTTCTCTTTTTCATGCAAGTATTTTTTTAAGATTATTTGTTATGTTGATATTTTTTTATAGAAGCAAGATCCATTGATCGAGATATTTTAAATTGTATTGTATATCTTGAGTTGGGACACAGCACGTATATACCAAAGAAGTATAACTTCAAACTTCTTTCACGTACCCCATTTTTAAAAATATATTATCATACAGAATATTAACATGTATAATATATAAGATCAATTATTAATTTACATATTCGTATATGATTACACCACTACACCAAATAAATTTTCAATTAATGTATATTATGGATGTCTCACTTTACACATATGGTGATCACTTAAGCCTACCATACGATCGGTAGTAAGTCCGATATACACCATAAATGACTTCTATACCTACTTTCCCATAATAATAATAATAATAAAATACAGTTTCGTCTCTGTGAGACATCCGTAATATACATTAATTGATTAATGATATCTCTGTGACAAAAAATCCAGTACTACCATTCTGAAAGATTTGAACAAACTCAAAAATATTCTGAAATAAATATTCATTCATCATTCATAGTTTCATATATACATGCATGTTGCTAGAGCCGGCTGAAGACACTTGTAATTGCAATTGTTCACTGAGTTTTAAATAATAATGTACGGTTCTTTTATATGTATTTTGTACCCGTTATACTGTTAGTAATTCATTTCAATAAACTACAGATTTAAAAAAACGTATAATATAATCAAAAGTTAATATATAAAATTAGATAAGCATGCATATAAATTTATACATCAAAAAATATTTTCCAATTTTTTAACAAGTCACTGGAAGTAGATCCTGGTTGCATTCAGGACTCAAATCTGACGTAGATACCAGAATATCTCAATTTTTTCATCTTACGTTCTATCGGAAATGAAGGCATAGAAGGTATTGTCCCTAAGGATGAAAAATGTAGGTCGGCAGTCAATAGTCAAAGGTCATTTGTCCGGAGAAATTTTTCTTGGTCATTTTAAATTGGGTGAACAAAAACCTCGTGGCTTCATAACTTCTACAACCCTTTATATTATCATCTAGTATCGGCAATCCTGGGTAGACGTTTTATGAATAAGTCCCTCTTTACATGTGATATTTTAATATAATAATTAATTAATCGTAATAAACCGTTCAACTTTGATATATGTGCTTAAAAATGTTATATTAATTATTTGTAATCACGGCTAATTTTACAGCCAGAGCAGCGATTTAAACATTTGTATGATTCTGATAAAGTGCTTCTAAAACAAATAAGTTTTCAAGAACAATTATCAGTTGTAAAACTATTACTGTTCGCCAGATAATCATTTTCGAACATTTTACTCTCTATCTTCGAGTATTGCATAGCGGCGGTTTTGTTTGTACGTCAATTAGTATTCTCAAGTAAACCATGTGTGTGTGTGTGAGCTATGTGTATTATTAGTTCACTGGAAAGGAATTGGGAAAATAATAATTTCTAAATTCTTAAAAAATTTCAAATTCACTTAGTGGCACCATGTTAATGATGTTTATGTTTATGTTTTTAACTGACCATCACGCCGTTTCCCCGTGGGGGTAAGCACAGAGGATAGAGATATATTAGGTCCTTACATATGAAATTGGCGTTTAGTATGGGAGGAACATAAAGCCGATTTTTTAAAATTATATTATATTTATTTAATCAAAGTATGTACCATTGCTATCTATGCACTTTTGCCATCTCATAGGTAGTTCATCGATCCCTTTACTAAAAAAACCATTCGGACGGGAATCAATAAAATCTTTGAAGGCGGTTTGGACTGCCCCATCGGAATTGAATTTTTTCCTTTGCAAGAAGTTATCCAAATTTCGAAAAAAATGGTAATCTGTTGGGGCAAGGTCCGGAGAGTACGGTGGATGTCTTAGACATTCCAATTGAAGCTCCTCTAATTTGGTAGCCGTCTGTTGTGCAGTGTGTGGTCTAGCGTTATCATGAAGCAGCAGTGGCCTAGAGCGATTAACCAGCCTCGGTTGTTTAGCAGCTAGCTTTTCCATCATGGTTTGCAGTTGCTGACAATAGACATCTGCCGTAATCGTCTGGCCAGATTTAAGAAAGCTGTAGTGAACGACACCAGCACTAGTTCACCAAACGCTCACAAGTAACTTTTTTGGAGTCAATTTTCGCTTGGGGCATGGTTTGGCTGGTTCGGCAGGGTTCAGCCATTGCGATGAGCACTTCCGATTATCGTACAGGATCCACTTTTCATCACAGGTAATGATTCGATTTAAAATCCCTTAATTATTGTGCCGGTTGAGTAATGCAACGCAGCAGTCAACGCGCGTTTGTTGATTTGCTTCACTCAATTCGGAGGTACCCACCTTTCAAGCTTTTTCACCTTACCAATTTGCTTCAAGTGGATTAAAACAGTTTTATCACTAACACCGCAGCCTGCAGCTAACTCGGATGTGGTTTGCGATGGATCCGCTTCCACAATAGCCTTCAATTCTTCATTATCAACTTTGGTCTCCGGCCGTCCACGGGGCTTGTTCTGCAGGTCGAAATTTCCAGAACGAAAACGTTGGAACCAAAAACGCACTGTGTTTTCTTTTGCGGCACCGTCGCCATACACATCATTAATCCTTCGAGCCGTTTCTGCAGCACTGGTGCCACGGTGGAAATCGTACTCGTAAATAACGCGATATTTCAAGTTTTTTATTTTGTAAACTGAGTGACGCAAAGAAAAAAACACTTGAGGAAAAAACAAATGAATTATAATTTTCAAAACACAAATACATGAGTAAATAGCTGTATAAATTTGGATTTGGAATTCCTAACCAAAGAGAAGATATTTGAGATCAAATTTGCCAGTACGGCAAAAC